>PVHP010008336.1:36779-53693 GCA_004024765.1 Zapus hudsonius | reverse complement strand
CTGAAGATCTAAGGTCATGCTCACTTCTAAAGGATTTGGTATGCTTTGATGGATGGTTCTTGCATAAGGTTATCAAAATGTATTCTCTTACCAGCTTTTTCCCAGAGTACCCATTTTCCCGGAATGTTTTAGTAGTTTCTGGCTCTCGGCTCCATGTGGAACAATTGTTTGAATACCTCCTTTTTCTCTCTTCCAGTCTTTACTTCAGGTCCCAGATAAGCCCATGAAAAACATCAAGTATATGGACAAGGAGATAATAAACTTCAAAAAGGACCTTGTACGAAGCCGGTGAGTGAGCCCCATAAAGGACAGCTCATAGACTACCTGAAAGGAATTAGCAGGCTTGGGGGTGAGGGGTAATGTCTTTCTTGAGTCCCAGTACCCTCCACCTTCAGCATACCACAGAAGACTATGGGAGGGTAACCGTGCAAGTGAGAGGGCACAGGATCCCCCTCTTGGCTGACCTTCTCAGGGAATATCCTTCTAGCCATCCCCTGCCTGGAGGACCCTCTGTTCTCATTCCTGGATGAGAATCCAACCCAAGGGAGTTCCCATAATATCTACAAAGCCTCCTCATTCCATGCCCATGTGATGATGATAGCAGAGGATCAGATTCAAGATCAAATACAGACCCTGCCTGGCACTGGAGGGGTCATTTCATCTCCTTGGGTCTCTGTTTAAGTGTGAAAGTTAAGAATCTGTAAGATGAAGATAAAATGAGGGTGTTGGAAGAAAGTCCGCAGAGAGCCCCCCCCCCATCGCCTTTAATATCCTTCCCCATCTGACCCCAACCCTTCCCTCCCCATGCTATGAGCAAACTTCAGTTGCAGGCTGTATTTTGCCCATCTCTGTGCGGCGAGATGAGATCTTCTCTTCCCCCGTCCCCTCTCCTTAACTCCTTAACTCTTTCTGGGAGCTGGTGGGATCATAAAATGGGGCTTTTGGAAAAGCAACTCAGGGCAGAGTAATTCCAGAAACCTTGATGTCTGTGCACAAAACACAGATGAGTTGTGCTTGGAGAGGTCGTGCTACTGAAGGGAAGAGGGTCTGTGTGCCTTAGATGTTTTCATTCCAAGCCAGACCACAATGAGGTGCAAAGCGGGATGCTCCCTCCCTTCATCCTGAATGGTCTCTAAGATCCCCTGCCACCATCCAGAAGTTTAGAACTAATAGCCGAGGAATTGAGGAAGACGGGGAGAAGGAAAGAAGTTAATATGACTAAGGAGGGGGATGAGGTAGGACCCAGCAGCAGACAGGGTGACTCCATCTACTCCCCACCCCAGGACAGGCAGAACTATAAAGCAAGTAGTGATGTAATTTAAAAAGATATATATTTATTTGCAAGCAGAGAGAGAGAGAGCATGAGAAAGTGTGAGAGGATGGGCACGCCAGGGCCTCCTGCCACTGCAAATGAACTCCAGGCACATGTGCCACCTTGTGCATCTGGCTTTACATGGGTACAATGGTCTTTAGGCTTTGCAGGCAGCACCTTACCCACTGAGCCATCTCTCTAGCCCTATTTCTCTCTTTGGAAGCAAACACCTTTAACCACTGAGCTATCGCCCCAGATTGTGATATATAATTTTAAGTCTTTGACTCTAAACAAAGAAAGAAAGAAACATAAAAAGAAACAGGTGAAAGCAATTTTGATACTATTTTATTTAACCCAAGGAATTCAGAATATTATCATTTGAATGGTACCCAATATAGAAAAACCATTTAATGGGAGTCTTTATATTTTGTTTTCTGTACATCATGAAAAGAGTAAAATAGTGAAAAAAAAGTCAAGGGTGCATTTTAATTATGACTGAATTGTCCTCTTGACCCTGGTGAAAGGTCATATATTGAACTCCCCTCTCCCTCCCCACCCTCCGCAATGAGACTGTTTGTGGAGCTCAGACCACTAAAAAGGAAATTGAGGTTAAATGGGGGCAGAAGAGTGGGGTCCTGATCCAATCCCACCAGTGTCTTTATAAGAAGAAAAGGAATCAGGAACGCATGCGCAGAGGAAAAGCCATGTGAGGACACAACACGCAGGTGGCAGTCTGCAAGAGAAGCTTTGGGAGAAAGCAAACCTGTGGACACTTTGACCTTGGACTTCAGCCTCCGCAACTGTGAAAAAAATAACTTTTGGTGTATGGCCCAACCTGTGCCATTCTGTTAAGGCAGCGCCTGCAGGCAAATCATACAATAGGCAATGTTGAACAGCTCATCAGATGAGGTCCCCCACTCAAGGGGACAATTGGAGCTCCACCAGAGAGTCTCACATTGAGCTAAGCTCAGCAAGGGATGGCTTTGAACTTGACTGTCTTGAGTTCAGGGTGGAGACCGCATGGACGCTTTGTTCCTATGCACATAAGTGTCTCCATTGTGCTGGAAGTAAGTTAGAAGGGTGTTTGAGGCTGATACCTTGGGAGACAGGGGCTAGTGAGAGGGAAAGGTTAAGAAGTCAAGACTTACCTGGGCATTGACTAGAATGGGAAGTAAAGGAAGATTATGTGGCTGATGCTGGGGGCGGGGGTAGATCCCCAGCAGAGATCTCCACTCCACAGGGTATTCCCACCTTCACAGAGAAGTTGGATCCAGTGAGCTCTGAAATACATACACTCAGCTGCTCTGAGGGCACCCATCAATCAGGGCAGACACTTGCCACACACAGCCATTATAACCACGTCCATTCTTACCAGCTGAAGGGAATGGTGCCAACCCAGAGTCCCAGCTGCAAAGGTATGCAAAACTTCCAGAGCCTGAGACATGAGCTTCTATAGCCATCTGCATGCTATCAAGAAACAGGTGATGATGACTTGGAAGCCCCTGATGTCTACCTCGGGCCTGGTGACCCAGCCTGAGGATGCTGACCAGCAAGGGTTTAAAGCTGGTGTGCACCCACAACTGACTATCAAATTTTTAAGAAACTTATAGTCCACTTATTGAACACAGCTATTACTTAAAATTCAAGATAAATTTATAAAGAAATCACATTAAGAGGCCAGGGAAGTGGCTCAGTGGGTAAGAGCACTTGGTACACAAGCTTGAAGTCTGATTCCCAGCTCCCATGTCAAAAGCTGGGCATGGCTGTATATACCTGTAATCCCAGTGCTGAGGAGGATGGAGAGAGGTGAATCAGAATTGCACCATCCTTAGTTTCATGGCCAATTTAACATGATGCTAGGCTGGATAGATAGCTAAGCAGTTAAAGCTCTTGCCTGCAAAGCCTAAGGACCCAAGTTTGATTCCCCATGTAAGGCCAGATACACTAGGTGGCACATGTGTCTGGAGTTCATTTACAGTGGCTAGAGGTCCTGGGGTGCCCTTCTCTCTTTATCTGCCTCTCTCTCTCTCTCTCAAATAAATAAATAAATAAATAGGATGCTAAAATGGAGGCTTCCTGTCAGTCCGTTTAACTAAAGAATGGCAAACTCCAAGTTCACTGAGAGACCCTGTCTCAAGAAAACAAGGTAAAATATTGATAGAGAAAATTAGAGAAGGTGGTTTGACTGTGAAATGTTCCCCATAGCCTCATGTGTTTGTGACTAAGCCTCATACTCAATCCACTCCCAAGCCTTGAGAGGTGGAGCCTCGCTGGAGGAGGTGTGTCTCTAGGGGCAGACCATAAGGTTTCTTATTAGTCCAGCCCCCTGGGTGTTCAGAGCTAGCTCACTCTTGCTGCTCCTGCCTGCTGCTGATATTTGAACATGTGAACCATATTCGCCTGCTCGGCTGTGCTTTCCCTGCCATGATGAAACTTCCCCTCGAGTCTGTAAGGTGAAATAAACCTTTTCCTCCCATTAAACTGCCTCCAGTTAGGTGCTTTGGACAGCAATGAGAAGTTAACTGCAACAGCACCCAACATCTTTCTTTCTTTGGTCTCTGCACCTGTGCACATAGGACACACACAGAGAGAGAGAGAGGAGAGAGAGAGAGAGTGAGAGAGAGAGAGAGAGAGGAATCAGAAGCAATGTCCTGTTTCCAGGGAAAGTAGCCTCTTCATGTGCTGTACCAGCCCCCACTGTGGGCACATCCCCAGTATTAAATAAGATGAATTATTAGCAAAGAAGATGCTGTCTCTTTTACTTACAGGTTTTTAAAAAAATGATTTTGCCTCTTGTTAGAGTCTAGCCCACCTTGAGCCAAACACCCTGACTATCTCCCAGATTTTTATTTAATACTACAGCACTCCTATAATTCAATTGCACCATCCCTGGTTTCATGGCCAATTTAACATGATGCTAAAAAGAATAAGGTTCTAACTGCCTTCTCCTCGCCTGTTCCGCCAGATGGTTGGTGGTGTCTGAGCAGCAGGCTGCACACTAAGTCCCCACATTTCTGCTAGCAAACGTGGACAATTAGAGCCTCTTCAGGGTGGCCCAGTTCTGGGTCCACCCTTGAAACCGGTGGCATATTTTCCTGCAAAGCTACTGGGACTTGTGACTGCAATTGTCTTGAGAAAAGTAAACACCTCTGCAACAGAGATGAGAAGGTTAAGCTTGAAGCCAAGATCTTCCCCTGGTCAAGTTTAGCTTGGTCAGGCATGTACAAACACAGAGCAATGAATTGCCCAGCCCCTCTCCCCCAGAGCAGACCCGGCAGGATGCAAATTCTGCGAGGGTTTAGAAGATCTGAGACGCCTCCTTTTCCAACCGTAACTGGTAGACAGAGGAAGCAAGGCAATTACAAACAGTTATGATGTAATGTTTGGTAGAGTGTGAGTCAGTCACTTCTCTACTGTGGGTTGGGTGAGGGTTCTTCAAAGACCCAGTTTTCAAGTTCTGGTCTCCAAGGTGATGGTTTTGGGAAGAGTGTGGAACCTTTGGGAGATGAAGACAAGTGGGAGCTATTTAGATCATTGGAGGTGTGCCCTCAAAGGGGATTGTGGGAACTTTAGACTCTGCGGTTCTTTGCTTCCTGATTCTATAGGTGAGTGGGTTTGCTAAGCCACACCCTCCTGCTGTGATGAGCCACCTAACCAGAGACACAAAGAATGGAGCCTCCCACTCGATGACTGGAACTTCCAAAACTATGAAGCGAAAGAAACCTTCACTCTCTATTTAGGGTGATACCTCTGGTATTTCATTGTGGTGACAGAGAGATGACTCATACATTCTTGGCATCTATATTAGATACTTTTCTTTTTGCTATGACAGAATACCTGGCAAAACTCAACTTAAGGAAGAAAGGATTTATTTTTGCTCATGGCTGAGGGGAAAGCATGGTATGAGGAGCAGAAGAGAGGTGGCTGGTGACATTGTGTCTGCCAAGAGGAAGAAGAGAGATGAATGCCATGTTCATTCAGCTCACTTCCCTTTTCTCCTTATTAGCCAGTCTGGGACCCCAGCAATCCGGGTGGTGCTGTCACATTCAGGGTGGATTTCCATCCTCAGTTAAACCTCTCTGGAAGCACTCCCACAGACACACACAGAGCTTTGACTCCTAGTCAACCTGACGATGAATGTCAACCATCACAGTATCTCCTTAGTCCTCTATGTAGATCCATTCTTTTGAAAAGTATGTATTAAATATAAACTGCCATCAGGTCCACACCAGACCTGATATGTAGTAGAGATTCCTTGTCCTCAGCGAGTGAGAGGTGACCATGTGCTTTATGACGGCATGAAGTTCACAGAGAAGGGAGCAAGCAAACAGAACTTGAGGGCCGAGAGATAGAAATCAAATTGATGCACAGATTGTGGTAAGAGAAAGGCTTGTAATTTGTAGAGAGAATCTGGTCGCGAAAACTGAATGGAAGAGAAAGCCATTCACATCTAGGAAGAGATTGGTGAGGTGACTCCAAGCTCAGGTGGATGGGGGTTGACATCAAAACGAGGCTGGAGGGCTGGAGGAGCAGAAAGGCCTTTGTGGATGGAGCTCAGGTGTATGGAGCTCAGGTGCTGTGGCTCAGGTGGGTGAGGGTTGAAGTCAGAAAGAGCTTGGGGGGCTGGAGGAGCAGAAAGGCCTCTGTGGATGGAGCAGATTAAGAAAGACTGAATGACGTGAGGGGCAAGACTTGGAAGCTGTGATGAAACATTGCATTCTAGTCATTAGGGGGTCTGAGTGAGAGGAGATGATCTGGAGTTCTGCGTGTGTGTGTGTGTGGTGTGCATGTGTGTGTATGTGTGTGTGGTGTGCATGTATGTGTGGTGTGCATGTGTATGTATATGTGTGCATGTGTGTGTGTGTTTGGTGTGCATGTGTGTGTGTTCATATGTTTGTGTGCATCTGAAGGCCAGAAGTCAACATCAGGTGCCTTCCTCACCCACTCTTCACCCACCAGGGTCTCTTACTTAACCTGGAACTTACCAAGCCAGCCAGTCAGCACAACGATCCTCCTTCCTCTCTGCCTCCCAGGGCGAGGACTCCAGGCAAGCACCGCCATGCCCAGCTGTTATGTAGGGGCTGGACCTTGAGCTCAGGTCCTCATTATTGCAAGGCAAGTTCTTTACCAGTGGAGCCATTTCCCCAGCCCTTGTTCCGAGTTTCTAAGAACATTCCATCCACTATACAGAGGTTTCATGGAAGGCTACGTGAGAGATGACACTGGCTGACCAGGCAAAGAAATGACAGTGGATGCATGCAGCATGTTTTCTTGGAAGTAGGACCATCAGATGGGGCAGTGGATTAGATCTGTGAGCTGAGCACAAAGGCAGAATCCATGTGCTACAGTGACCTGCTGCTGGCTGGCTTCCTTGTTGGATGGACACGTTCACAGCATGGACTATGTCCTGTCCACTATTGCGACCCAGAGCAAGTATTTATGGGATGTGTCCATTTTCTTTTCCATCTGCAATGGCTTTTTGTTGTCAACTTGACCTGTTTAGTAATCTTGGGGGTGGGTCTCTGAGGATGTTTACAGGAAGGCAGCCCTCTCAGTATGGGGCAGGATGTAAAAAAAAAAAAACTCAGAGAAGCTAGAAACAAACATCCCTTCCTGGGAAGGCAGTACAGGAAGGAAATTCTAGAGACTCAGGAAGACCCCACCATAAGGCTACATAAAGGGGAAAGAAATCTCTCTCTTCCCCCTGCCTGTTTGCTATTGTGGTGTAAAAACAGCCTATTTCACCATTATGGAACTTCCCCTTTATCTGTAGCTTCAAATAAGTCCTTTCCTCCAATAACTGTGCCTGGCTTGGAGATTCATCCCAGCGGCATGTGCCTGACTAGGACACCATCCTTCATTAAAACTGAAGGAGGTTTATGCATTAGTAGGGGAAGCCAGCTGATGTACCCACACTTAACATGCAAACTCACATATCCGGGACAAATCAGAACATGAGACAAAATCAGAACATGAGACAGCTGGTCCATTGCTGTAAGCCTGTCAGGTAAGGCTGCTGATCATTTACCTGCAGGTGCCTGGCCTGTGGCTGGAAGGAGGAAACTGTCAGTTGTCCTGCAAGAGAAGGAATCATCCGGGGAGCCCCCAGGGTCGAGCTCAGTGCTTGATGTCAAGTAGGCACTCAATATGTATTTGCTGAAATGTGTCTTGTAGAACATCTTCAAATCTTCCCAAGGCAGGCAGAAAGGCCTTGTTGACTCATTTCTTTAATGAAAAGACTCAGAGAACTTCAGAATCCCACTGGAGTCATTATGTATGTCAGGGACTTAAGACAGGAAACATCTGTGCTAGTTTTCTGTCGCAAATTCCTAAGGGAACAATTCAAAAGAAGGGAAGATTGACTTAGGCTCACAGTTTCAGAATTTCAGTCTACGGTCTCTTTGATGCAGGGAGCCAGAGTGTCAGAAATTACCCGAGGCAGGTTGTTTTGCTGATCTTGAATGGAGTCTCTTATACTTGGAGGTCATCCAGATACAATCAGGTTGAGGGTGGCCTTAGAACAACATAGTTTTTCATTCTCAGTGTTAGCTAGGGCTTGGTTTCATGGTGGTAAGGTCCTAAGATAGAATGAAAGGAGGGCAGGAGAGATGGCTCAGTGGTTAAAGCTACTTGCTTGCAAAGCCTGACAGCCCAGGTTCAATTTCCCAGTAGCACAAAGTGGCGCATGCATCTGGAGTTGTTTGCAATGACAAGAGGCTTTGGCTCGCCAATTCTCATTCTCTCTCTCTCTCTCTCTCTCTCTCTCTCTCTCTCTCTCTGCAATAAATACAAATATTTTTTAAAAAGAATGAAAGTAGAGGGGACCTCTGAAGCTTTAGGTAGAAACATGCAAAACATCGCTTCAACCATATTCCTGTGGCCAAAGCAAGCGACCAATTCAAGAGAGACGAGATTCCACCTCACAAAGTCACATTGCAAAAGGGAGGCGGGTCATCTCTTCAGTCTTTCATGGTTACACAGCTGATTGTGAGATGGCCTTTGAAACGTGAGATAGGACAAAAAGATAACCGGTATGAACCAGTCTTTCTCCTGGAAATGGAACTCTGAACATGTGTCAAGGGTCGAACACATAGCAGTGGGAGATGAAAGCACAAGGTTATGAGTAAGGAATCCAGAGGCCGTCGTGAGCAGAGGACAGATTAGACAGAGAGGAGGAGAAAAAATTAGAAGGAATAGGAGAACAAAGAAATAAAGAGATGAAAGTTCTTGAGGGATGAGAGCATTTAACTGAAAGACACACTCCCAATAAGCTGACCTCTGACACTATCCTCTCTTCCTCTCTGTAAATTTCCAATTTTGGATTTCCGTGCGATCCGTCTTGGATTTCCATGAGATCCATCATAGTCCTCATTTCCCTTTCATGAGTCCTTCTTGGGAGGATACCTGGTCAGTTACAGAGCCTGACCAAAATGATTTCCTCACTCATTAAGTACAGAGAAATTAAAAGGAAATACAGCACTTTTATCTCGTCTCATTTCTTGGGCTACTTTACACATTCATGGTGTTTAATCACGTTAATGGTGGTCATCTGGAAATATAGTTTGTGTCTGAGCTTGTAGAGAGAGTGAGATTTTCCCAATTTTTTTCAAGGTAGGGTCTCGCTCTAGCCCAGGCTGACATGGAATTCACTCTGTAGTCTCAGGGTGGCCTCAAACTCATGGCAATCTTCCTACCTCTGCCTCCCAAGTGCTGGGATTAAAGTTGTGTGCCAGCATGTCCAGCTTCAGATTATTGTTGAAATAAGGAGGAAGGGATAAAACTCATCACTGAATTGAAACAATGACATTCGGGGTTGCAGGTATGTGGTGCAGGTACCCCTCTCCTGTGCCCATGACAGACATCACTAAAGGATCATAGCATCTTCTCCTTTGAGTCCAGATTTGGCCTCAAAAATTTCCTCAGCACTTCGGACCACTAGCCTCATAGATCAGAGTCAGGACGTAGTAATGTATCATCTCTAAACCAGAAGGCATGAGAGAAGACCTATAATAGCATCATATTAGCTCAGGTTGGGGGTTTGTAGTGTTAGGAGAAGAAACTGACCTAACCCAAAACCCTCCATGGATGAGACTGGATTTTAATCACTGAATTGCAGCACTTGGAAAATTATTGTTGAACTCGTACATTTGATTGCTCACCCTAGCTTCTATATATCATTATTCAATACCCAGAACGCTCATGTTCATAGCCCATAGCTCCAAACTCCATTTGGAAATCCAACCCTGATTCTTTCCATCGCTTCTTCTGCCAGACCTGAGTCTTTGTTGCAAAACCTCCCAGAATTGTTTAAGATCCAAGATTTATATTCGAGTCAGTGCCTTGAATGCAGACACAGTTAAAACTTCTGAATTACACTGAGAGAGGCCATCAAGTGGCCATTAATGAGTCCTTCATATGTTCTGTAAGGACAAACATTTGGCTCATGTCCTTAGCTCAGAACTACCCATCCAAAGGCCAGGGCACGGCTAGCAGCTGGAGGAACAAGGCTCCTGTTAATTGCATTTTTTTATCATCTTGGCTCTTGACCCAGAGGCCCTACCCATTTCTTCTCTGTTTCCTGTGTCTCCGGGTATCTGACATCTCTAGTTAACCATAGTTCTAGGGCAAGTTTTCTTCTCTGCTTCTCTCCTGACAGTCTTTGCCGAGGGTAAATGTCTGTTTTATTATTTCTTGCCTTGCAGCATGGGCTGCCTCAGAGTATCTCACATTTTAAAAAGAACTTGACTAGAGGACCATGTTTTCAAATTAAAACACCAAAATACCTTGGAAACTGTCAGTTGTCCTGCAAGAGAATGAACCATCCCAGGATGGTTTGTTTGTTGAACAAAGGTCTTTGCAAAACTTTGTTTTGTGAAATTCTCCCCCAGATTATGAGTACCGTGGTCATTTTGATAGCCTGGTTTAGAGGTTTCATATGGTGTTAGTTGAAAGATTCCTTGCTTTGGAATCACCTTTGAGTTCCAGCTCTAACTCAACCAGCTGGGTGGCCAGGAGAAAATGGCTCCAACTCTCTAGACTTCAACTTGTGTGTGAAAAGACAAGGATGGGGGCTGGAAGGTGGCTCAGTGTGATTAAAGGTGCCCAGGGTTCATTTCCACAGCACTCACATAAATCCAGACACTAAGAGACTGAAGATACCTCACACATGCTTTGCTGCCCTTTTCACTTCAGCAAAGTCGTTGTCAACAAGTGTTCAGGAAAGAAAACCCCGGCAGTGTCCACAAAACCGCATACAATGCTGTAAGGTCCAGACCCCACCTCCAAGACAGACCACCAGAGACTCAAGTCAGAGCAAAAGCAAGGGTCACTTTATTCAGGCAGGTTTGAACCCCAACCGTGGTCAATCAGTCACTCAGAGAACTGAAACCAACCGTCCGGAATGCAGAAACTCAAGCCTTTTTATAGACAGAAGTAAACAACTTTGGGGAATTTCCAGTCCAAGGGTTAGGGTTTGTGTAAGCAGGTCACAAAAAACAGATAAGCGGAACTAAGACCAAGGCCGGAGTAGATGTCCGGTGTTTAGTTATTTTTATCTTTCCATATTCCTATAGCGTAAGCATTTCCCAGAAGCCAAAATAGCTGTTAGTTACTTAATTCTGCCTTCTAGACAGCTGCTCATCTCAGGGCCTTATGACACCCAGAGACGCAAGTGAGCAGTTTTAAAACAAACCCTTAGCTATTTCTTTTAAAAATAAGTATTTTAGCCATTTTCTATTTTACAAGAGAAACATGAATGTCACTTGAAACATGAATGTCGCTTAGCCATTTTTTTTTACTTTAGAAATGCCAGGGCTTGTATCTGGGCACACACCCTCAGAACACCTCCTGCAAGACTCCATCTCTTAAAGCTCCTTCCACCAACAGTGCCAACCTGGAGAATCAGCCTCTAAAGCATATTAGAGTCTAGAACCTTCCAGATGCAAACTGTAACCACCAGCATCTCCAGCAGATTGATGGTTTTCACTCAGAGGAGTCATGTCTTTAATCCATTCACCTTTTCCTACCCAGGCCATCCTATATACCTATATACCTGTATACCTGTATACCTGTATACCTATATACCTATATACCTATATATCTATATACCTATATATCTACATACTTATATACCTATATACCTGTATACCTATATACCTATATGCCTATACACCTATATACCTATATGCCTATATACCTATATACCTATATGCCTATATACCTATATGCCTATATGCCTATATACCTGTATACCTATATATCTATATGCCTATATACCTATATGCCTATATACCTATATACTTATATGCCTATATACCTCTATACCTGTATACCTATGCTTCGGTCCTCTGTGTCATATTAACTGACATTTTTCAATCAGTTCAGTTTTCACATAGAAGTAAAATGGGATCTGGAGATATGTCTAGGAGGTAAGCATTCTTGCTGCAAGCGTGTGGGTTGGAGAGGGTCTGAAACTGCCTGAGTTCAATTCCCAAGGACCTAAATAAACAGCTGGGTGTGGCCACTCACCCTGTTGCCTTATCCTATAGGTAGCAGAGACTGTAGAATCCTTGGGGGTGTATGAAAATCACAGCTCTTCAGAGGGAGGGAGAGAGAGAGAGAGAGAGAGAGAGAGAGAGAGAGAGAGAGAGAGAGAGAGAGAGAGGAGACTGTCTCAAGGAAAAACTCAGTGATAGAGGGCCAACACTCCACATTCGCCTCTGGCCTCTGCATTTGTGGCATTTGCACATAGACATGCTTATCACACACACACACACACACACACACACACACACACACACACACACACCATAGCCCACGTACTATACAATACCAATAAAAATAAAATAAAACTATATTAAAACTCCAGAAAATCTATAAGCTTACCAAGCTAGCCTGAGGACACCTGTATGGTGCTCGGGCACAACACTTGGAAGCGAGATGTGAAATCAGCCTGTGAGAAAAATGCCATCGCTCCTGCTTACCCAACCCACAGCCCCCTGAATGCAAAGAAATAGTAACAACAGAGCGAGCAGCTTAAACACTATTATTTTATAATTAATGCTTGTAAACATATTTCAACAGGTATTCATTTACTCCTGGCACTATTCCCAAAGTGCACAATAACAAGAATTATCTCTAAAACCAATTTCCTAGTCACCTGCCTCTCACTGTATCCAGCATTTTGACAGACAGCATAACACAACACAGCTTTGGAACCAGCCTGAATCTTGGCTCCATCACACAACTACTGGCTGTTCAAATACAGCGAGGCTGTCAAAGCTCTCTGAGCATCACTTTCCACTGCTATAAAATGGGAATAAAAATGAAATCTCACCCACAGGATTACTGTGAAGCATATGATTTGAGGTGTGCATGCCTGGCATATAGGTGACAAACGTGATACACAAACACACCCCTCGAATCTCTGTACTTCATGTCTCATCCCAAAGGTTTAGCTCAGCTGCAGAGGTTCTGTCCACTCTCCAGCTGAGATTTCCTGATTCTTTGTTCAGTGGTCCAGAGCTGTCTTATTCCTGCCTGTTTGGAAAATCAGATGCCTTAGCATTTTATGGCTTGGATGCTACAGGTACCATGGTTTGTTCTGTGCCTCCAGAGGCAAACAGCTAGATATTTTGCAGACATGGCTTTTAAGATAACCTCAGTTAGCACTTGGAAGCCATTTAGAACGAAACTCCCACGGTACATATTGAGCCTTGTCATTATTAACCTTGTCACTGTATTTTATAATTTTATTTATTTATTTATTTATTTGCAAGCAGAGAGAGAGAGAGAGGAGAGACAGACCCAGAGCCTCCAGCCATTGCCAACAAATTCCAGATACATGTGCCACCCTGTGCATCTGGCTTTACGTGGGTACTGGGGACTTGAACTTGGGTCATCAAACTCTTCAGGCAAATGCCTTAACCGCTGAGTCATCCCTCCAACCCTGTTGTCACTTTTATTGGAAGAAAAAACAATGGCTTCAATCAGTGGGACAGAAAAATGCTACCTAAGAGGTGAGCCAGCCTAGCTCCTTCTCCATATCCACAATCCCATCACTGGGAGGGAAACAAGCAATGACATGAACCAGTTTCTTTTGTAGCATAAATTAAACTATGGATTCACCTTCTTTTATTCCACAGAGCCCTATGGATATGCGCAGGAAGCCTGTTGTCTCCCCCAGAGCTTCACTTTCCTCCTCCCGTACCTACCTTGAATTTCCAATAAGCAGAACCTTTATTGGTTACCTTCCAACAAACACCCAGTAGGAGGGTTAAATTGGTGCCTACTTGGTGCCCCACGGCAATTGCTTCTCCAAGCCAAAAGGTGTCGCTGTCTAGAATGCACCACTTAGAAGCCATTCTGGCCTTTCTTCACTGGCATCTTACTGATCTCCCATCTGCCTTCCTCTAAACACTCTTAGGCCAGTTACCTTGCTGCAGGACAGAGTCAGGCAACCTTCATAATAGAGGTGACCTTTAGGGGCGAAAGGATGCCTGATCCGCTCTAACTAGGAAAGCAGAGAGATTTTCTGGCCCTTTTCTTGTTGAGAAATTTACATGAGCCTCTCTCTCTCTCTCTCTCTCTCTCTCTCTCTCTCTCTCTCTCTCTCTCTCCCCCCCCCCCTCACTCCCTCCCTCTCTCTCTCTCTCTCTCTCTCTCTCTCTCTGCCTAAAAACATCTCAATAGATGGACAGTGTTATGGAAGGAGAAGAAGAGATGTTTCCCCCAAATCACAACATCCTCAGGACAGCACAGCTTCATTGACCTTACCACTGCATTAAGAGGACCCCTTAGAAACTGACCTAAACCTTATCTTCTCCCAATGAAAATGAAAACTAAATCAACAAGAATGCCCGGAGATGCCTTTTGATGCCCCGAGCTAATAATTCCAAGACAGCCGAGTCAAACAGCCTGAACAGCATCAAGAACAATGCTTCAGCAAGCTCCCTCAGGTTCTGTCTGAAGCAGAGTTTGCAGGTCAGGACATTCTCACTGTCAGACCCCGGGGGTCCCATTAAAGAAAAGTGTGTGGCCAGCCCTGCAGCACAACTGATTGTGTGTTTAGCTCCCTGGGAAAAAAAAGTTTCCTGGCACAATATGGGCATGTTAAAACACACACACACACACACACACACACACACACACACACACATATATATATATATATATATATATATATATATATATATGCCTGTACATGCACACACACCCAAAACAAATAGATAAATAAGAACACTTTTGTAAGATAGTCTTAAAATCAGAAAAGTTTATATAGGAATTCTTTAAATGAAGCCAGATTAAAACTACAAGTTAGAAGAGGAATTTGAGTCTGTCTTTCTGTCTGGAAATAGCTCAAAATGCCCATTTGTCCAAAAGGAATTCCTAGGCCCCATTAACGTTACCTAACGGTCTACCTCCACCAGGGCCCAAGGATGGGGGCAGACAGGGCCTCCCCATTCATAAATATGTCATTCATACTGCAGGGAGTGTCATCCCATTCATAAATATTTCATTCATAAATATGTGCACCAGAGTGAGGGTCAGTTTGCACAGTGCCAAAGGTGCCCATGAGTTTGTCCTATGGAGGAGCTATGATTATGATAGTTACATAATGAGAAGAGTAAGAGCTAACAGGGCTGAGGAGATGGCTCAATGCTTAAAGGTACTTGCTTGCAAACCTCTGGCCCAAGTTCAATTTCACAAACAGCCACACAATGCTGGGTGCAAAGTGGTGCACGTTTGTGATGTCACAGGCTTACAGAAATGGGCAGTGGAAACAGATACCTATGGGCGCTCACAGCCAGCTAGACTGACTCACACTGAGCAGAAAAAAAAAAAAAAAACAAGGAAAACTGGTAGTTTGAATGTATGGCCCCATAGACTCAAGTGTTTTATTAAAATTGAGTTTGCAACTTCACCCCCTAGCAGGCAAATTCCTGCTAGAGGGGCCATGTCACTGGAGACAGATCTTAAGAGTCCAGCCCTAAGGTGTGTTTGGGGACAGGTCAGAATTCCAACCCAAAGGTGTAGGAAGAGCTGTTTGAGCTCTGGCAGTGTGTTTGCTGCAGCTGTTTCTCTCTGCTTGGATCTATGGAGGCAAGCAGCTTCTTCCACCATTGATGGAGTTTTCCCCTAGATTTGTAAAGCTGAAATAAACCCCTTCCCCCCATAAACTGTCTGGTTGGATGTTCATCTCAGCAACATGACTATCTGTATGGAGGAGAGGACCAACACCCCAGGGCTATCTGCTGACCTTCATATGTGTCCCGTGGTGTGTGTGCGTGCCCATACACCTCATACTTATCCACACACACAAATAATAATTTAAAAATAAAATATAAGAGCTGGGGCTGGAGAGGTTGTTCAGTGGTTAAGGCATTTGCCTGCAAAGACTACCAACCTGGGTTCGATTCCCCAGTGCCCACATAAAGCCTGATGCACAAGGTGGCGCATGCATCTAGAGATCATTTGCAGCGGCTGGAAGCCCTGGTGTGCCCATTTTCTCTGTCTCTCTTCTCTCTCGCTCTGCTTGCAAATATATATATATATATATATATATATATATATATATATATATATATATATATATATATATATATGAGAGCTTACAGAGCTGGGGAGTGGAGAGAGAGAGGCTGAGAGACCAAGAGATCCAATGATGACTGTCTAAGCTGATTCAAATAAATTTTATTCTTTTAAAATATATATATATATATATACATATATATATATATGCACGGGGTGGGCTCGTTTACCTCTGGCCTGCACGGTCTCTAAAAGTTTTTTTTTTTTAGTTTAAATCTTTTGGAAGTTTTTTGATGACCATAGAATAATATTAGATAAAGGGAGCATGAAGAATATAGGGAGATCCCTCAGACAGAGAAAGCAATCCTCCCAAATCAGTAAGGAAAGATGCTGGAAGGTTGGGTAATCTTCCTTCTATTCCTGCGCTGTGTCAGGCACTGAGCTAGGAACTGATGGACAGCCGTGTCACGTGTTAGAGGAAGATGAGAGCTGACAGCTAAGTTAGTACAGGAGATCAGACAGCCAAGGGACTAGCAGCTGACTGACTGCCTTCAGCAGACTCTAGTGAATAGGAGACAGGGGAGCTGCCTGTATCCGGGACAGAGGTGTGACATTTTCCAGGATCCCTGTAAATGTGCCACAGGGAAGATGCAGGGTGACAGGCAACCACCCCACATCCAGGAGGCTGTCAGAAGCATTCTCATGCAAGCAGACATGTCTAAGTCATAGATTCAGAAAAGAAGCCTCTGACTGCATCCCTCCCCTCAGTCAGTCACACCTCAAGCCCTTGCCACATTCCCTAGTAGAAAAGCCTTGCATATTTCATGTCTGTAGCCAGCAGTCCCACATCGACCTAGCAGAGCCCACGCCCAAACAGCACAGGCGGGTGAACCTGTCTTGTTGTCTGCTGTTGTACCTGTCTTGTTGTCTGCTGTTTCTCCTGAAATGATAAGTCAGGAGTGCTTAGGAAATTGTCTGCCTGCCCTGGAGAAAGGCTCTCGCACTCTCTCTCTCTCTCTCTCTCTCTCTCTCTCTCTCTCTCTCTCTCTCTCTCTCTCTCTCTCTCTCTCTCT
>PVHP010008336.1:0-36679 GCA_004024765.1 Zapus hudsonius | reverse complement strand
GGGGTTTGCACGCACATATAGACGGTACGTATAGGACACTGGTTCATCTCAGTACTGAGAACTGATGGCTGGCCTGCCTCCCCACTGCGATGCTATGTGTCTGCTTTCTGGTGGCAGGTGCCTGCCTGGATGCTGACAGGTAACAGCAGGGGAGGTGTTGAAGACAGCAGCTTCTGAATCTCACAGAGACACAACAGTGGCTGTCATGGGCTGGGGGCAGAGGTAGACAGAGAAGATACTGATTGAGGGGCTCAAAGTTTCAAACATGTTAGATGAGCACGTACTAGAACTCTAACTTTATGGCATGTGGACCACAGGGTAATGAACAGTTGAAATTTGTCTATGGCCACGTCTTAACTGTTCTTACCACCAAGGCAGCGGATGGGGTTATGTGAGGTGATGGGCATGCTGACTGTCTTGACTATGGTGAGGATTTTGTGGTGTTTTTGTATGTGAAAATTATCAAGTTGTACTTCTTAAGTATATACAGGGCTGGAGAAATGGCTCAGTGGTTAAGACGATTGCCTGCAAAGCCTAATGACCTGGGTTCAAGTCCTTAGTACCCACGTAAAACCATGTGTACAAAGTGGCGCATGCATCTGGAGTTTGTTTGCAGCAGCTGGAGGCCCTGGTGCACCCATTCTCTCTGTTTGCCTCTCCTCTGTCTCTCTCTCTGCTTGCAAATAAATGCATACAAATATTAATATATAATATGTATTTTATAAAATTATGGCTTTGGAACTCAGACAAACCAGAGTTCAAATGGCACGGCTACCTTCCCATTGTATTAAGCAAGAGACTTCAATTCTTTATTTGTTAATATTTTTACTTACTTATTTGCAAGCAAGAGATAGACAGAGAATGGACATGCCAAGGCCTCCAGCTGCTGCAGAAGAACTCCAGATGCATGTGCCACTTTGTGTATGTGGCTTTCCATAGATACCAGGAAATCGAACTCAGGTTATTAAGCTTTGCAGAAAAGCACCTTAACTGCTGAGCCATCTCTCCAGCCCAAGACTTCAATTCTGTGAGCCTCAATCTCCTGTCTTTGACATAACGACAGTACCTTCCTAGTAGGACCATTGTAAGGATTAGATGACATGACATAGGACACTTGAGTCTTGCCTGACACAGAGAGGTGCTTCCTAAGAAGGCCTTCCCATCAGAGTGCTCTTGTAGGCCTGAGCCCTCCCCACAGCTTCCGCCCTCAAAGATGTCCAGCTGCTTCTACCCCATCCTCCCCCAAGCCATCAATTACTTGTAAAAGTGAAGGGGTGAAATAGACAAGTTCATGGCTGGGCAGCAGGACGAGGCACATTAGGATCCTTAACAAGGCAGACCTGACGGAGCTCCCCTTCCATAGCAGTTGCTTAGAAACCAGAGCTGAGGTGAAAGTGGGCTTCCTCGACTTCCCAGAATCCCCTTAATTGGGATGCATATAGACCTTTTGTTGACACTCAGCAGGGTTTTATGCTTCTTCAAAAGAGAGATTTGGGTCCTCTGGAACAAATGCTGACTCACATTAATTAAAGTAGCCCTGGGCCAAGGCACATGATAATGGTAGAGAAGCCAGTTGGATGGGGAGAAGGGGAGGGAAGGTTTAACACTGTCTGATAAAATGTCCCTCTTAACTTGCTACTACTACGTGTGTTTCAAAATGTTCTGAAAGGCTGGAGTGATTTCACAGGGAAATGATGCTGGAAGAGAGAGAGAAACAGTGAGGTCATAAAAGGTTGTAACACCGATGAAATCCTACAAACAAAGCCCAACACATGCATGCTGTGTGGCCTGATATTAAATATTGGATTTGCATTCCCTTTGCGGGGCTTAACACCATGTGTGACAGACACGTGGCATAAGGGTAGGTCAGAGACCACATCATGAGCTAAAGAAATAACTTTCCTGAGTGGCACAAGGGGAGGTCTTTCTCTTTGATCACTTCTTCCAGAACACAGTGAGTTCCAGTTCCCACTTGGATACAGACATATAGATATAGCATAGATATCGGTATAGATACAGATGATATAAATGACATAGATATGGATCCAAGGCAGCCACTTATCTCTATCCTGTTTGCATCACTCAGCTTCTAGAGCCTTCTCCATCCAGAGAGAATGCAAGCATACCCACAACAATGTAAGGAAGCACCATCATTACATGCCAGGAAATGTAGGTGTGTGTCTGTTTAATTGAAAGACTGGAGAGCTACAGAGTCTTCCTGCATGGCTATTGGTCCAGCACAGTTTATCCTCATTCTGTCTTGATGATATAGTAGTGATGTTTGTAATGATGAAGCTATTGGTAGTGATGGTGGTGATGATGGTGAGGGTATACAGAGGTGTCTTTGAGAACGGCTCTTTTTTATCCCTAGTTAATAGGACAGAGTTAATGATGCTACCTGTATCACAGCCAATTATGCTAGAATGTCTGGGGAAATGGCTCAGCGGTTAAAGGTGCTTGCCTGCCAGCCCAGGTTAGATTCCTCGGCACCTGTGTAAAGCTGGACACAAAGGGATGCATGTGTCTGTGATCCCAACACACCTATAGCAATGGGTGGTGGATCCAGAAGAATTGGAAGTGCATGGCCCAGCAAGACCACACACACACACACACACACACACACACACACACACACACACACAGCAGCCAAAACAAGGGAGGCTCTGTCTCAAGAAAAGTGGAAAGAGACGACAAACACCCCAAAGTTGGACTTGGACCTCCACATGTGCCCCATGGCATGTATGTTCATACATACACATCCACACATACATCATACATACACACAATAATACTTTAAAATATTTTATTTATTTGTTTATTTGCAGAGAGTGGAGAGATGGGCATGCCAGAGTCTTTTGCCACTGCAAATGAACTCCAGATGCATGTGCCACTTTGTGTATCTGACTTAGGCGGGTAGTGGGGATTAGAACCCAGGCTGTCAGACTTTACAAGCAGGTGCCTTTAACCATTGAGCCATCTCTCAAGGCCCACATAATAATTTTTAAAATGACCTAACTGCCATGAATGGACCTCTCAGTTCAGCCTAAATCAGTCGATTGATTAGAATTCACTGTTCTCAGCAGGATCTCTTTCCCAAACACTCACCAAGCTGTGATGTATTTTCAGATTCTTCATCTCATTTTTCTTCCTTTACCCTTCCTCTTTTTCCTTCTCCTTCATTTTCTTCAGTGAAGATCTGAGGTGGATATTAAACAAAAGATGAACGTAGGACAGAAAACCACTTAAGACAAATAGAACGTTTCTATACCTTCTCATTCAGCAGAGCAGAGGTTAACTCCCGGGACCTTCAGTTTAATAAATTTCATTACTAGCATAATGATAACCAAGCATCCTATCACCACACCGTAGATTCATAGACCTTTATGAATTGCTTCATAATGCAATTTACTAAATCCCAAAATAATTGTGGTTTAATTATAGCAGGACTGTACCCGCTATTGCGCTTGGAAGAGAATCCCCTAAGCTTGCCACTCAAATCAAGTGCCACTTCCCAGAAGCCTATGGGGCTGCCAGCCAAACCATCACCCTGGTTTTGCGTGATGCCAGAGCGTGGGTAACAGCACTAGGTCAGCAATGGCCGTGATGTGATTAATGTCGATGAAGAAGACAGAAGTAATTGCTATCATTTAGGGGACACCTCTGTGCTGATTGCCTCTCACATAGGTTTTTTTGTTTGTTTGTTTGGTTGGTTGGTTGGTTGATTTTTTTTTTTTGACAATATCCCAGGATGGTGTATTAGTTGCTTTACACATTTCCACGACCAAATGCCTGACAGAAACAACTTCAGGGAGGAAAGGTGTGTTGTGGCTGATGGTTTCTGAGGGTTCATGGTTGCTTGTCCCCCACCCCCATGAACTTGGACAGGGCATCGTGGAGGTGGGAGTGTGTGACAGGACCTATTCTTCACTTCTTGGCAGACATAAAGCAGAAAGAGAGAGAGAGAGAGAGAGAGAGAGAGAGAGAGAGAGAGAGAGAGAGAGAGATCCTACTATTGTCTTCAAAGCCCTCCCTCACGGACTGATTTCCTCCAGGCGTCTCCAATTCCAGAGGTAGAGAGATACTCAGGAATGCCTGGGGGAGTGGTGAGAGACAAGTAGATCTCAGAGGCCTGCCGAGGAGAGGAGAAAGGGGGGATGAGGACTGGGTCCTGAGAACAGTGAGAGGAGTCGGACGACTCTGATCACCATGGTGAGGTGTGTCTTAGAACGACCCTGTGCCAGGGATGGTGTCCAGCACACCTATAATCCTAGCACTTGGGGGGCTGAGACAGAAGATCAAAAATTTGAGGTTAGTTTGGGCAATATAGAGAGACCTGGCTTAGGGCCACTGCAGAAAGAATGTACTAGCCAAAGGAAGGGGAGGAATACTGCCTTCCAGACATTTAAATGGCTGTTGCATCCATGATCTCACAACAGCTGACACACCTGCACAAGACCCGCATGGTATGAGGCCAAAACATGATGACATCAAAATAGAAGAGGGACCAGGTGAAAAGAAGGGGTTCAGTGGAGGAGGGAAAGGGGAGGAGGAACAAAGGGCAGTGGTGGAAGGGGATTATGGTCACGGTACATTGTATATATGAATGGAAGTTATCAATAAAAAGGTTTTTTTAGGTACAGTTTAGATTCTTTTAATTTATTTTCAATGTTGCCAAGAATTGTAGACTATTTTATTTTATTTATTATTATTATTTTTGTTTGTTTGTTTTTCGAAGTAAGGTCTCACTCTAGCCCAGGCTTACCTGGAATTCACCTTGTAGTCTAAGGCTGGCCTCGAACTCATGGCGATCCTCCTACCTCTGCCTCCTGAGTGCTGGGATTAAAAGCATGCACCACCATGGCAGGCAATAAAAAGGTTTTTTGTTTTTCTTTAAAGGAGGTGGGAAGAAAGAGCCCTGGGAAACTAAGATAATAAATAGATGGGAAGAAAAAGACAAGATAGGAAGTTACTCGGAGTAAAGTGGACTTGCCATGATGGTTTCTGACTTGGCCCGGCAGCAGAAAGCAATCACAGAGGGATTTAGGAAGCAGATCGATACCACTTTGTGACGAATGAACTGGATATGAAGTTCAAATAAGGGGACTGTGAGTAAAGGGACACTCTGTTCTGCAGCAGGAACACCTTGGGAGGGATTTCTGAACTTGCACAGACCAGAGACAGGCTTCAGATCATGGCCCTGGCGTCTCTCACCGGCTGAGTGAAGGTCGGAAATTTTGACACAGCTAACAAACTTGGCTATGCAGTTGTCCCGTAGACAGTATTTCTTGTTTAAATGGGAACATTTCTCTTTTGGGCTTGGGCATGAGTGGTGTGCATGCATGCATATGTGTCCATACGTGTGCGTGTACAGGTGTGTGTGCGTGTCAGCACTGTGTTGTCCCCAATGATTCTCCACCTTATGTTTTGAGACAGTCACTCACTGAACCTAGAGCTTACCATGTATCTTGACTACCTAGTCAGTGAGCCCCAGGGATCCTCCTGTCTCTGCTGTCTCAGCGTTGGGATTATAGATGCATGCTCCTATGTAGGTGCTGGGGACCTGAACTCATGTCTTTATGCTTGAATGGCACGCACTTTACCCACTGAGCCATCGTCCCAGCCCCTAAATAAGGATATTTCAACTGGAAACATTAAAGCAGCAGTGAGTCCTAAGCATATGCGAGTTTTGAAATTAACCTCACTGCTTGTGATGGTTGGAACCAGGTGTCCCCCACAAATGAATGTGTTCTGAATGCTTGATCCCCAGCTGATGGTAGCTTGGGTATTAGAACCTCGCTGGAGCTGTGTTGTTGGTTATGGGGGTTACAGCCAGCTTCCCCTTGCCAGTGTTTGGCACACTCTCCTGTTTTTGCTGTTATCCACCTGATGTTGGCCAAGAGGTGATGTCCACCCTCTGCTCATGCCATCATTTTCCCTGCCATCATGGAGTTTCTCCTCAAGTCTGTAAGCCAACACAAACCCATTCCTCCACAAGCTGCCTTGGTCAGGTTGTTTTCTGTACAGCAACGAGAAAACTGACTCCAACCCTGCTTTTCCAGCTACAAACCTGTAACTTTTGAGATTCTTTCAAAGGAGACTATAAACCTTGCTTCTAGTCAAAACATTTACCTGAAATGCCTAGTCTAGTATAATGTATAGTATAGTGTAGCATAGTATAGGTCCCTTTGACTCTCTTGCTGTATGTTTTCATCTGACCAGCCTATAATCCTGTCCAGTGTTCCTCAGAAACAGCCCTATGATCGCATTTACCAAGAGAGAAAAAAAAAAGGTTCCTTCATAACTTTGTAAACAGCACAATTTCAGGAAGACGTCAACAATCATATTGATGGCTATTGTTAAGATGCTTAATGTCAAGAGATACTAGTTAGAAAGAAGAAGGGGTTCGGGGAAAAGAAATGGGGGAAGGGAACAAAAGAAAGTAATGTGAGGGGATATAATCAAAATATATTGTTTATGTATGAAAATTGTAAATAAAAAGTTTATGGGGGGCTGGAGAGATGGCTCAGTGGTTAAGACACTTGCCTCCAGTGCCTAAGGCCCCTGGTTCAATTCTCCAGGACCCACATAAGCCAGACCCACAAGGTGGTGGCCCTGGTGCACTCTCTCTCTCTCTCTCTTTCTCTCCCTCTCTCTCTCTGTATCTCTCTGCTTGAAAATGAATAAATAAAATATTTTTTTAAAAAAGTTTATGGGGGCTGGAGAGATTGCTCAGTGGTTAAAGGCACTTGCTTGCAAAGCCTAAGGGCCTGGGTTTGATTCCCCAGTACCCATGTAAAGTCAGATACAAAAAGTAATAGTAGGGGTTGGGGATGTAGCTCAGTGGATGACCGCTTGCCAAGCAAGCGCAAGGCCCTGGGTTCGGTCCTCAGCACCGAAAAAAAAAAAGTAATAGTAATAATAATAAACCCTGGCTTTGCCTGAGTGGAGATCTCCTCGGGCTGCTATATAACCAGCAGCGAGCAGCCATATCCCCCATGCCCATCGGCCCTGCTGCTGACAGTTCCAACCAGTCAGAGATCTGTCCGCAACATGGGCACTGTCTGCACTACCTAAGAAACACCATGGTTTTTTGTTTGGTTGCTTGTTTTATTAACAATGGACTCAAGAAGACCAAAACAGAAGTACTTCATGACGTCTTCTTCACAGAGAAATCAACCTTTCTGCTCCATTCTCACAGTCCCAGAGCAGGTTCCAGCCTCGACATAGGATCCAAGAAAACCCATTAAAGGGTGCTGTCATCATGTTGTTCAGAAAGAGACCAGATCTTGAATTTTCTATCTGAGAAGTGATGTCCTGACTTGACAAATCTCCCAACTGTTGGGCATTACAATTAGCAAATGACCCCGGGGATGATTAAGAAATGTTCCGCTGTGATTGATTGAGAATGTGGTTGCAATAAGCATTCAAGATCTGTTTGCAATCAATTTTCTGTGCGCACAATACGCTACAAGAGCAATCCTTTGTGTATGTCACGACCTTTATCGGGGCGATCCTGTCCCATAAAGAAGAGTGAAGTTCTCTGGTTGCAAACCCTCAACACTCGGGAAATGGCTTTAATCTGCATGCTGACAGAGATATTAACTTGGGAGGGGGTTAATACACATGGTCCTTTTGTCTGAGAGGAAGTTCAAAATCTGTGTTGTGACTACAGTTGAGTGAAGTCCAATTACTGTAATAAATGTATTCCAAATTTCATCTCAATTGCATTTGCATTTTAATGAATGATTCTCACCTTCTTGTCAATTTGGCAGCCGGGCTAGATTTATTAAGTTATTGTATAAACAGGGCATTCTAATACGGGGATTTAAATGCAAAATATTTGCTCTGGTGCATTTGAACTGGTGCTGCATTATTAATTTTCCTTGTACATCTTCTTTGAAAAGTCAAGAATTCGAGGATGGTGTTGTGGATCTACACACACACACACACACACACACACACACACACACACACACACACACACTCCACCATGTTCACCCTCTCCTCCTTGGAAATCAATATGTCTGGGTATGTTGACAAAGCAAATTCAAGCCAGCCAGATGAAGTGGGCTTTCCAAGCCTCCAGCCTCAACAAACTGGGAATAAACTGATTTATCTGCTATTATTTGAAAACAGTAAAATTTGTTAAGCGGAAATTTCCCATGTAGGCAATTCCCCGCTGCAAACACAGGACATCCCTGAAATCAGATTGCCAGACGGGTCTGTTCATCTTAGTGCCACTCAGCCTTCCCCATCCAAGCACTCTGAGCTTTATAGACCCATATTTCTTGTTGGCAGAGATGGAAAATGTGAGTAAAACCCAGCTGGATGCAGAACTGTAATACCATTAAAAGTTCTTTTTTTTTTTTCCTTTAAGTACATTTAGGTTGTTCATTCTTAACAAAATGATTTATGGTAGTTAATCCCATGCCCCCCCCCAATAACAGCAAGGTTTGAACCTGAGTGAATTCTCTTCACCTTCTTTCTCCCAAATCTCCAATTGTCTCGGCATCTTCTTGCAAGGGTGGTGTCTGTGTTAGGGGATGTCCAGTCTTGGTTTCTTTGAGGTCCCTGGGAATAGAGGCTGCATTCAAGTAAAAGCAGACTTCTTACAAGCAGAGTGCCCTCATAGGTTAAGAATGTCCAATCCAAGTATCCCAAAAGAAGTTCTGAGATAATGGATGGCTAATGTGTGTCAAAATTTCATTGCAAACTTAAAGCAAAAAGAGCCGGTGTCTCAAAAGCCAGTGAGAAGATTTTTTGAGAGAGAGAGAGAGAGAGAGAGAGAGAGAGAGAGAGAGAGAGAGTTCTTTTAGTTGGAGATTTAAAAGTTACTGTATTAGGGCTGGAGAGATGGCTCAGCGGTTAAGGCACTTGCCTCCAGTGCCTAAGGCCCTGGGCTCAATTCCCCAGGACCCACATAAGCCAGACCCACAAGGTGATGGCCCTGGTGCGCTCTCTCGCTCTCTCGCACTCTCTCTCTCTCTCTCTCTCTCTCTCTCTCTCTCTCTCTCTCTGTATTTCTCTGCTTGAAAATGAATAAATAAAATATTTTTTAAAGTTACTGTATTAGTAAAACTTTAGCATTCACATATACCTGGGGGGACCTTACTAAGGTAGTTTTTGCTTCAAGAGTGTGTTGGTTGGGGGCTGGAGAAATGCCTCAACAGTTAAGGCGCTTGCCTGCAGAGCCTAATGGCCCATGTTCTATTCCCCAGTAAAACCCATGTAAAGCCAGACGCACAGAGTGTTGCATGCATCTGGAGTCTATTTGCAGCAGCTGGAGGCCCTGGAGCTCCCATTCTTCATTCTTTCTTTTTGTCTGCTCTCTCTCTCTCTCTCTCTCTCTCTCTCTCTCTCTCTCTCTCTCTCTCTGCTTGCAAATAAAATCTAAAGAGGAGAGTGTTAGTTACTTCTGTGTCGTTAGTGCTTGTCAGACAATTTAAGGGAAGAAAGATTTATACAGCGTATGGTTTCAGAAGTTCCCAGTCCTTCCCTGGTGGTAGGGGCATGGGGAGGAAGCTGTCTGTATCCCAGCAGGCCAGGAAGCACAGGGCTAGGCAGAACCAGGAGTTGTGGAAAACCTTCAAAGGTCTATCCTTAGGTGGTCTACTCCTGCCAGCTAAGCCCCATCTCACAATATTTCTAGAACTTTCCAAAATGATACCACCACACACCCCACACGTGTTCATGCAAGCACCAGAATTAAATGCAGTGGGTCACAAAGAAATATGAAGGTAGGAAGGGGCTTAATTTAGAAAAAGATGATGTTTGGCAGGAAGGGGAATAATAAAGGATAATCAGGATGAATATGGTCAATGTTTATTATATATATGTATAAAATTGACAAAAATAAATTTTTAAAAATCAAAGAAAAGGGCTGGAGAGATGGCTTAGTGGTTAAGTTGCTTGCCTCCAGAGCCTAACTACCTGAGTTCAATTCCCCAGTGCCCATGTAAGCCAGATGCACAAAGTGGCGCTTTCATCTGGAGTTTGTTTGGAGTGGCTGGTGGCCTTGATGTGCCCATTCTCTCTCTCTCTCTCCCTCTCTCCCCCTCTATCTTTCTATATATCTCTCTGCTTGTAAATAAATAAATAATTTTGTTAAAAAAAACAAAGAAAAAAGTTAATAACCTTGCTACAAGTCTAGTTATATTTATCCAGCTGTGCGGGTAAATACCGCATCCCAGAAAGAACTCTTAATCTTGTAGTAAATATCAGCTATTCTGAGAAGGGACTGTTAATTATTTAATGCACCATATCTTACTGCAGGACACCTTTCCTCTGGTCTGAGTCCATTTCTTTCTTAATACCATATTTTATCATATCTAAGAAGCGCTTTTAACATCTCTGAAATTGGAATGCAATGTGAAATCTTAATGTAACTGACATGTGTTTTTCCTTCTTTGATCATTAAACAATGGTGCATTATAGGATGATTGATGTATCAATCAGATGTTTTCACAGGAGGCTGCATAACAAGCTACCCCAAGACTAAGTGACTTTAAAATATGTTTTGGTGTATGTAGGTATGTATGTATGCATGGTGTAAATCACTGTGTGCATGTGTGTTTGTGTATGTATGTGGGTGCACCTGTGTGTGGGTACACATGCTCATGTAGAGGCTATAGGGTGGTTATTAGGAGTCTTCCTCAGTCATTTGCCACCTTGTTTTTTTGTATTGAACTTGAGCTCACTAATGTGGACAGACAGGCTAGCCAACAAGCTCTCGAGATCCTCCTGTCTCTGCTCCCCATGCTGAGAATACAGGCACACTTTCATGCCCAGATTTTACATGGGTGCTGGGGATCAAAACTAAGACCCTTGTGCTTGCATGGCAAGCCCTATACCTACTGAACCATCTTCCCAGCACCACGTTAATACATATTTTTTACACAGGTTTCCTGGGAGTCAGCCAATCTTGAATGCAGTTGCTAAATCTCAAACACCTGCTGCCTACCTTTCTCACTCTTGTGGGTCTAGTGAGATAGAAGTGGGTTTTGTTCTTCTCATGGATCCAAGGGAGAAAGCTCATGCCATGCAGGTGTAAGGAAGTTTGAGGGGAAGGAAAGCTCTTTCTGACTTTCCCCACCTGTTTGCTGGTGTGTGTGTGTGTGTGTGTGTGTGTGTGTGTGTGTGTGTGTGTGTGTGTGTGTGTGTGTGTGTGTGTGTGTGGTGTTGATATGGTCCCCCTTCTCTTTTTGGACCTGTGAAAGGGGGCCAGCCTCTTTTGCCATTATAGAACTTCCCCTGGATCACCCATGGTGGGTGAGTTTTAAGTCTGCGTTACTGTTGAAATCTTTAGTCTCTGAACTCCTGCTTTGGGTTTTGTTGGGTATAATTGGTGTCTGTCTCCATTGTCCTTTCATGGGCTATCTGACTTGCTATGGTGGTAGGGTTCTTGTTTATCTCACTTTCTCATAGGTTTCATTTGGGCCCTATATGATAGGTTAGGGGTGGTTCATCTCCTGCCTGGATGTCAGCCATCATCCCATGTCTTGTTGGTAGAATTGTGTTCTTGTTGCATTCCAAAAAATACAAACAGAATCTTCATTGGAGAGTGAGATCATATAGGTTTAATAAGACAAACATTAATAATTTGGTGAGAGTCTAATGAGTGTAGCCTCTCTGTAGAGTTTAAGGAGTTTTGACTTACAGTTTCAAAAAAACTGATGAAAGTCCATCTTAAAAAAGAAAGTATGGTAGGAGTAAGAAGTAGATAAAATCAATGAATGAATGCTGCTTCTCAGGTAGCTTTCTCCCTTTTGAATAGTCCAAGGAATCCAGCCCATGGGATGGTACTTCCCACCTTAACTTAAGCAAGACAATCCCTCACAGACATGACCAGAGATTTGTTTCTATGTGATTCTAAATCCCATCAAGTTGACAACCAGAAATTAACTATCACATTAGGGGACAGAGATGGGAAGCATTTGCTGAATGGTGACCCAACAAACCACCAATGGCTGCTTCACTTGGGATGACCATGAACAACTAAAAGGGACACAGCCAGAAGCCTCTGCAGATAATAGTGATGACATCTGCACTCAAGCTACATCATGCAACACAAGCTACAGAAACTCAACACTCAACAGTTTCCTACTCAATGTGTGAACTTGGAATATGAAGGTGGAGAGAGAGGAGCTTAGAAACCAGTCCTAGTGGCTTCGGATCCCTTCTTTGCCACTTCCTGGCTGTGTTGATGTTCACCATTCACTTAGCCTTCTCTCAGTATTTCGCATCTGAAAATCACACCAACCTCTTTGAACCATTAACCGAGTCAACAATAATAACAGTGGCTCTACATTACTGGAAGGCAGCGATGCTCACCATTATACGGCCAATGCAGATAGTTCCCCGTCATTGGATCCTATGTACCAGGCATTCAAATGTCTATCACCTCGCTGAATCTCCCTAACAGCCCTTCGAGGCAGGAGCTAACACCTTCCCTGTTTGAAGACGAGGAGGTTGATGGTGTTCACTTAAACTTAAAGCCTCCCTAATAATGATCCAAGCCTGTAATCATAAGCGCTTAGAAGTAGAAGAGCAGGAAGGTTGTAAGTTTGAGGCCAGCCTGGGCTACATAGTGAGGCTCGATATCAAATTAGTATTTATATTTATATGTGTGTGTCTTACTATATATAATCTTCTATGCACCATACAATAGGGGTGAGCCTGGAGGACATTATATTAGATGAGCCAAGTCAGATGTGGAGAGATAAATATGGCATGTCCTCCAATGTGCTGGTACCAAACATGTTGTTGTCACAGAAGTAGGCAATAAAAGAGTGGTTCCCATATTGAGGCAGCCTCCCCAGCTGCCACCTTCCTGCACACAGTGTCCCTGGAGTTCTGAGTCACTGCTGATCCTTTGCTGGGTCCCCAGTGAGCCACACATACCCATCTTATTGCCACAGAGAGCATCCCTCACTCATTGGCTCACACACGGACTCCCATGTAGAGAACATATGTCCTTTAAAAATAAAAGCGTGCCCCCTCCCTGCCTCTGTGAAGGAGAAGTTGCATTGGGCAGAGGAAACTCTCTTATTTTCTGTCAGGGCTTCGTTCGCCTGATGTGGTTAATTACTGTACTCCCCATAGCTTTTCTTGGTGTACCAGGCAGGGGAGTTTTCCTTATTTCAAAGCAGTGAGAAGGAGGCCCCAGGTGAGTGGATTTAAAGGCAAAAACTGCTCTTCCCTGCAAAAACTCCCTTTACACAAATAGCCTCGTAATCAGCAATAATGATGAGAAAAGTGTAGGGAACATACAGGGAATTAAATGAGGATTTGCAAAAATATTAAGCATTTTTAAATGCGCCTCTGCAGTACCCAGGGAGCACTTCCAGACTCACTGAATGAACAACCCACTGTCTGGAGTTCCCGGAATAGACTTGTGTGTCTGACATGGGGGCCACAACACTCCCCCAAACCAACTCTGTTCATCTGTCACCGGGGCCCTTCAGGAAGATACAGCAGCTGGAATTCTGGCTGCCTCGGCTGAAAAGGGATTGGAAACTTAATAGCTTCCTGAGTTTCCCAGAAGGCCCCTCCCCATCCCTGTCTGTAGAGCTGATAGTGAGACTGGTACTCAATACTCTGGTTACATGGAGACTTAGCCTTGCTCATCACACTCTCTGTGAGGATCCTAGACAGAAATCTCTTCCCAGTTTCCATTCAACATCTCCTGAAGGTTTTTTCCTCCCTTTCAGTACTGAGGATTAAACTCAGGACCTAAGCTGGCTAGACTAAGGTTGTACCACTGAGATATAGATAGATAGATAGATGATAGATAGATAGATAGATAGATAGATAGATAGATAGATAGATAGATAGATAGATAGATAGATAGATAGATAGATAGAGGTATAGATATATAGATGTAGATGTAGATATAGATATAGATACAGATATATAGATATATCTTCAACTGCTCCTAGCCACTTTTCCTTAAAACTCTTCCGGCTAGTAGGAATCACATTAGGATATTAGGATTGTTTTTGCCTCTTTGCTCTGACCACCAGGATGCCTGTCCAGGGTCAAAATGAGGCATACAATTAGGCTGCATAGTCTGGGTGCCTGTCTCCCATGACCGTTTGTTTTGCTAACCTCTTCCTTTTCCACTTCTTTTATTTTCTGTCTCCAATTATTTCTGAATTAGGTTCCCCCTAAGAAACCCTCTTACCAACCTCATTACAAAATAGAAGCACATTTTTGTCTCAAATGTGAATTCCACATTCCTGATCCTAATAAAATAATAAAAGCAAAGGCCAAATCATCTAAGCCCAGTAATTAACAGTTGACCTGTGACATGGCTTCACTGTATGACTATATGTTGTCCATTAGTTTCTTCTACTATCTACAGGGAAACTTGGAGATTATTTGGATATATGACAAGAACAAGAGCTGACCGACATGGTGACACTCACTTTTAGTCTCAGCACTTGAGAAGCAGAGGTAGGAGGATTGGCCATGAGTTCGAGGCCACCCTGAGACTACAGAGTGAATTCCAGGTCAGCCTGGGCTAGAGTGAAACCCTACCTCAAAAAATAACAAGAAAAAAGTGCTGAGTGGATATGACTGAATCTTTGCCTGCCACTGACTGGCAGGGTTCAGGTACAACACATACATTCAGGAAACCTTACATGAGCCGAGAAGCAGGGTCTAAATTCAGAAAAGATCACCAGTGACTCTTTTCTTAAGAAATTCAGAAACAATACCAAAACTGAATCTGAGCCACCATGGAATCAACAGCTTGCCATCACAAAACCAAACCAAACGAAAACACTGCCAATGAAATGAAGATCACATGTTCTTACCACTTACAATGGATATTTTGTGAACATAGTATATCTCATGCTTGTCTAAAGCCTCTCTCCCTACCTAGATAATTTCAGATGCCCGTTCTCTTCTCTTATATTCAAGAAAAGGAACATATACATGAAATACATTAAGTGTATCCGTTACCTTTTGCTTGCTGGGGGAAAACACGCAGCCAGAAGCAACTTTAAGGAAAGAGTTTATTATACGCTTACAGTTCCAGAGGGTAGAGTCAGTCCATCATGGCAAAGAGAAATCTGGCAGGAGCAGAAGACTGTAACCATACTTCATATCAGCAGAGAGGAAGAAGAGAGTGATGAATATTCAGCCAGTTCTCTTCCTTTTATGTCATTCTGGACCTCAGCCTGTAGCAGGGTGCTGCTCATCATTAACATGGGTCCTCCCTTCTCAATTAACCTAATCAAGATAATCCCTCATGTCTATGAGGCTATTCAAGGGGGCTAACCTAATCTGTGCACTCCTTCCCCAGTGATTCAAAGTCTTGTCAAGTTAACAATCATTGAAACCTATCCCATGAAGGCATTCCACGGATTTCTCTTCCTATGGGAAAGCCTATCAGTTGCTGCTTCGGGAATCTGTAAATATCTCATTGGTCACTAGTGTCCCTTGCGGCTTTTATTTTTTTTTTTCGTTTCTTTATTTTTTAAATTAATATCTTAATTATGAATAAATATATACATGGTATGAGCTATTCTTGTGAAGGTGCCCCCATTTCCCTCTTCTCTGTTTCCTACCCACTGGGGTCCTTCCTCGGTGTGCATACTGGATCTGTCCATAGGGTAGGAGGTTATGAATTACACCAGAGGTAGCCATTGAACCCAGGGTCCTACACTTGTTAGGCTAGCACTCTATCACTGAGCTAAGTGTCCAAACCCCCTAGGCAATGTCTCTTAAAAGGATGCTTCAGACAATGGATGTAGCTCAGTGTTAGAGCACTTGCCCAGCATGCAGGAGGCCCTGGGTTCCATTCCCAGCACATAAAGAAAAAAGAAAAGCAATTGCTCAACTGTGGTCCCTAGGTTTTTCTCTCTGAACTATTCACCCTATTCTGAAAGTTTTGTTACTGATGCTTTCTTGATTTTCCCAGACTATATCAAAGAAATACACCTACCCTCTGCCCTAGCATGACCCAAAGGTTTCTTGATTGAATTCCAGAGAGCTCAGTTGCACAGGCAGTCTTGCTCCCCAGATAAACAAGCAGGTGTGAACACACAGAGGCCATGGTAATAATGCAACTGCCCCCCCCAGCTGGCAGGGATCGCAAAAGGCCAGTGGAAGATATCAGGGAATAGGCTCAGCCTGGGGATGTTAGGCTAGGCGCATTGCAGAACTGGCGGAATGCAGGATAAATGGTGATGAGTCAGTCGGGGGTCTGACAGGATTCTTGATGTTTTCAATACCGTGATCAGCTAGCTTGTAAATGTTGTCAGTGAAGACACTGAGTTATTTGCAGAGTCCAAGGAGGTACAGGGATGCGTGGTTCTGGTCATGCTCCGCTCTGTGCTCCAACTTCTAGAGACCGTTTCCGACACCAGAACATTGGCAGACGCACCTCTGCATGCACGCTCGCTGATCTAGCCATTGGCATATCCTGGTGAACTGCTACTTAGCCCTCGTGTCACCTCCTCCAGAAAGCCCCTCATGATTTCTCTAGGTTCCCTCAACGTTTGGCGTGTTTGGTGAGAATGTGTTTATAGGTGCGCTGTCTCCAGTCTACTATAAACTCTCTGGGAACAAATGTCTTATTCTTGTTGACCCAGCACTAATGTCTGAATTAGGCTTTTTTCTTTTAGCCAAGGTTAGCTAGAGAAATGAATGCATTAAAAAATTATCACTCCGCTGTCAAAAATATGATTTGAAAAAAATGCTGAGAAAGTCCCCTGTAATGGTTAATATTGATTGGCAACGTGACAGGCTCTAGAACCATCCAGAAGACAAATCTCTGTGCCACCCTCTAGTCAGAATCAGGTGCTTCCTCCCTTAAAGCACAGAAAGGGGTCTCTCTATCAGTCTGTGTTAGCATTGAATTTTAAAAATATATATTTATTTGCAAGCAGAGAGAGAGTAGGGAGAAGAAAGACAGACAGAGAGAATGGGCACACCAGAACCTCCAACCTCTGCAAATGAACTCAAGACGCATGCGCCTCTTTATGCATCTGGCTTTATGTGGGCACTGGGGAATCAAACTCAGGTCGTTAGGCTTTGCAGGCAAGCGCCTTAACCACTGAGCCATCTCTCCAGCCCCAGCATTGACTTTTAATGTTTTTCTAGACTCTAATAGACCATGAACTCCGAGGACCCTGGTGTCTTATTCATCACTGTATCCCCCGAAGACAGCCTGGTGCCTAGCACACATGAGTTGTTTATGGGCAATTTGGAGCACAAAAAAAATTGAATTTCAGAGCCAACATGGGTATCTCGAGAACATGGTGGTGGTGTAATATGGTTCCCAGCAACATTCCAGATAGACAGATGGACAGATGAATGGGTTCACCTATGCATCCCTTCATCTGCACACCAACATCAAGGTGAAGATCAGCGAGAGAAATGAGTTGTGTAGACCATCAGAAAACACAATGTCTTTATACCAAGCCAGTATCAGGACTCCTCAGGAAGCAATGGCTGACTTGTCAAGGAAAGAATAGTAAAGCACCCAACATAGGTCACATGAACCAGCAAGCAACTTACACATGACAACTTAGATGTCTAAGCCAGGCTCACAGATGTAAGCATTTAGGAAAATTGAAGAGAAGGCAGTCTGGACTAGAAGCCCTGGCCCTATAGTGCCTGCTCTGTCTCTGAATATCATGGAAGAATCCCTCTGCAGAGCCAGGTTCCTGCTGGCCCTTCCTATGCACGAGGGTCTTTAACTCTGTGGACTATGGATCCTAAGACTCATTTTGTAACAGTCTGCAGAGTTCCTGGTGTTGGGTAGACACACCCGTTGAGTGATTGAATGACAAAGAAAATGAGTTTTAGAGCTTGGTGTGGTGGTGCATGTCTTTAGTCCCAGCACTAGGGAGGCAGAGGTAGGAGGATCGCTGTGAGTTCAAGGCCACCCTGAGACTACATAGTGAATTCCAGGTCAGCCTGGGCTAGAGCGAGACCCTACCTCAAAAAAACAAGCCAAAAAATAGTTTTAGAGAGATTAAATGGTTTCTTCTCCAGGGTCTTCAGTAAGAGGTAGATATGGAACTGAAGGTTGTCTGTCAGAGGTGGAAAAGTGTATTAGCTTTCATGTCTAGGTGACAAAGTACCTGACAGAAACGACACAACTCAAGGGAAGAAAGATTTTGTTTTGGCTCATGGTTTCAGAGAATTTCGATTGATCACAGTAGGGCCTCTGGATGAGGCAACTCAGTTCCTAGGGGTGGAGAGAGTATGGCTGAGGTCGTTTCTATCACGAAGATCCAGGAAGCAGAGAACAAGGCCAGATGTGACCTTCAAAGGCCTGCTTCCAGTGACCCACATCTGCCAGCTAGATCCTACCTCCTATAGGTTCCCCAGCCCCCCCCCCCAAAAAAAACCATCACCACCTTCTGAGAAACATGGCGGGGAGAGGGCAACATTTCACATTCAAACCCTAAGGAAAGCTGCTGCCCTGTGGGAATGAGGGTAGCTTCCAAGATGGTTGGTTATATGACAGGAGGACATTGTCTTAATATAAGTCAACTAATATCTCTCTCTCTCTCTCTCTCTCTCTCTCTCTCTCTCTCTCTCTCTCTCTCTCTCTCTCTCTCTCTCCAGCTTCCTGATCCAATGCGTGAAAATAGGCCGTAGCTATTTTAACATCCTGAGGGAGGAAAGCGCGATGAAAAAGAGACAGCAGCAACTCCAGAAGCTGAAAGAGGAAGAATTAAATAAATTCCAGCCAGCCAAAAAGGTCTCCGACATCCAGTTCAAGGATTCCTTTCTGCCGTAAGTAACCAGCAGCCACAGAGGGAACAGCACAGGGAGACCCTCAGTGATGGCAGCTATGACACAGGACCCCATGGCTAACCTGATCTCTAATACCTTCTTTAGTCTGGTCCAACCTCACCTCTCCATCCCCACCTTCTCATATTGGGTGGAATATCTTTGACTGTATATTCCAGCCTCCTTCCTGCCTAAGAGGTATGAAAGAAATCTCGCTGACTCTCCAAGGCACCCCTCTCATCATTGTTCCCAGGTTTCTTGTGCCTTAAATATCCTTCTTCACATCCTCTTCCAACCAAAACCCTATTCTCTATCCAACATGCAAGTGAAATGCTGCCTTCTGGGATTTTCTGGTTTTCAGGCCAACCACCTGCTGGTCATGTGCACACTGGGTCCTTGTAACATCATCAGTGTGTCAGCGTGACCCCTCTTGATATTCAGCTGCAGCCTTATGGGCACATCTTCTACACAAAGCAGATGCAGCAGGCTGGTGTCAGACTAGATCTTTCTGCTTCCCCCTCCTGAGTAGCTGAGATTAAAGGTGTGTGCCAGTGCACCTGGCTCTCCAAGGGATTCTGACCGGCAACTGTTTCACGCTATGTGACTTTGACCTTCATAATAATTCTTTCTTGGGGGGGGGGTTGTTGTTGTTATTTTGTGTTGCCAGGAATCAAACCTTGGGCTGCATGCATGACATCCACATGCTCAACCACTGTGCTATAACTCCAGTGCACCTTCGTAGTTATTTTTGTTTTGCTTTTGCATTTGTGTGTGGTGTGCGCGTGTGTATGCGTGTTCACATATGAGTGTGTGCATGTGCGCAGTTGTATGTGCACATATGTGTGGAGGCCAGAGTTTGATGTCTGGCGGAAGGGAATGTAATAGAAAAGGATATTTCTTTATCCATGAGAGTCTCGACAGCTTGGCACCGTTCTGCTTTCCGACTGATGCCCGCTGGCTCTCATCAAGTCTGAGTCTCCTGGTGATGCCAGTCAGCTGGCAGCCTTGCCCTGGAGTAGAGAGAAGTGAACTTGTGTCTCTGTTTTGCAAAAATTGTGTTCTCATTACAGGCCACCCAACCCCGCACAGCTAAGGGGTGTGGATCTGTGAATGAGGCTCCCTCACCTGCTTAAGTAGTCTGACGAGAACCTTCCAACTTATATGGAAGGAGTTTTTAATCCGTTGTGATAAAATACAATTGTCCCTTCTCTGCTATCTGTTGCAGTGTGCAAGGAATGGTTTAGCTGAAGTTTAATAAGTTTAAATGTGCTTGAGATCACTGCTTTTGTCAACATGGGTCTGGCTGTGTCTTACCTGGTAGATTAGTCTACGAGCTGTACAGGCAGGTTATTAAAATAAAACGGCTGCTTGTTATGTCACTGCCACATGAAGTGAAAGAATAGGAGAGTTATCAGTTACATTAGGAGACTGTCCACAGCAAGACAAGGTCACAACCACAAACCTGGAAACAAGTCAGGACTTGGATTCCAGTCCTTTGCTTATGTAACTGTTTATTTTGAACAGTTTCCAATACCTGTGAGAGGAGCCTTTCTGATCTGCACCCATATGAATGGTCTCAAACCCTCAAGTTTATTAGGAGAAATAAAATGATGCTTGCCGGGCGTGGTGGCGCACGCCTTTAATCCCAGCACTCGGGAGGCAGAGGTAGGAGGATTGCCATGAGTTCAAGGCCACCCTGAGACTACAGAGTGAATTCCAGGTCAGCCTAGGCTAGAGCGAGACCCTACCTCAAAAAAACGGGAAAAAAAATGATGCTTAACTCAGATCCCAGCATGTAAGACACGCTCAGTCATTATTCCCTATTACTATGCCATAAAGTGAACTTGAACTCTCTGGGCATCAATTATATAAAAATTCTCAATTTGTGTCTAAAACATCTTATTTTTTTATGAAGGCTAAGAAGAACTTTACATCTAAGAGCTGTGGTTCTATAAATATTATTCCAATCACAAGGGTCTCAAAGATACAAACGTTCATTTAGAAATACCTTTTAACCAAGTATTTGATCTTTTTGCTTGTTTGAAAAAAGAAAAAGGGATGATTTCTGTCATCTCCACCCCCCCACACACACACCCCTACCCTCAGGATCTAAGACTAGAAAATAAGTGCTTTCAGAGAGAAGTTTTAAGCCTGGTAAAACTATGTAGGGAACAGAGAGAAATCAAGCATGCCCCAGAAGGTTCCTGCCTGCGAGCAGTCTTTCCCACTGCACTCAGTGACCTCATTTTTTTCAGCTGCAAATTCAGCTAAAAGGGTGGGGGGGGAGCTGGGTAGAATTTGTTGTGTTATTGTAGTTGAAAGAAGATATAAAAGCAGAGGTTACAGAGTAGGAAGTGTCTATGTATTCTAAAACCTTTGGGAGACATGGTGGAGCCAGGAAGAGGAACCATGGCTCCGTGTGTGTGTGTGTGTGTGTGTGTGTGTGTGTGTGTGTGTGTGTGTGTGTGTGTGTGTGTGTGTGTATGTGTGTGTTTCAGCTACAGGATGGAATGATAATCAGTGGCAAAGGAAATCAGGACGCCTAGATTAGATTCTGGTTCTGTTTCATGAGCTCTGTGACCCCAGGATTGTCCTCAGAGACCCAGGAGGAAGATAAGCTTCGAGCGTTCAATCCCACTCCTCACTCTGATCTTTTCATAATAGGAATTGTTTCTGTGGGACTGGAGAGATGGCTTAGTGGTTTAAGGCGCTTGTCTGCAAAGCGTAAGGACTTGAGTTCAATTCCCCAGTACTCAGGTAAAGGCAGATGCACAAAGTGGCACATGCATCTTGAGTTTGTTTATAGTGGTTGGAGGCCCTGGAGCACCCTCTCTCTCTCTCTCTCTCTCTCTCTCTCTCTCTCTCTCTCTCTCTCTCTCTCTCTCTCTCTCTCCTTGTTGGGTCATCATGGGGTACATTGCTCCACCAAATCCTCTCTACCATGATAGCCTGAAACTGTAGCCAGAGTAACTCTTTCCTCTCTAACACTGTTTTGTTTAGGTTTTTGTCACAATAATGAAAAACTATTACAAAGAAATATTTCTCATTCCTGCAGCTGGAATCGTTGCCAGGCACATAGTCAGGACCCAGTCATCAGTATCCAATAAACTCTGGCATGAGGGGAAGCATTTCAAATGGCTGCTCACTCTGCCCATCTCTTTCTGCTTTTCCCTCAGCACCTACGATGAGGAGAAGTTGAAGAAGATGAATGTCGTCTTCCGCCCATTTGCGCCCATCCACAGCTGTATCATCTCTCCCTCGCTTCCCGATGCTCATGTGTAAGCCATTCCCTCCTGGTCCATGGGCCTTCCTCACTTAAAAGCCCAATCCAAGCAGAAATGACTCTGCAAACTCACGCCTCGGGAGCCCTTGAGCTGCTGAGCTGGTCTTTGCTCTATTGAGAGGGATGAGGAGTCTGGATCCAGCAAAGCTGTCTGGTCCATAAAATTTACAGGAAGTAAGGCCCGGGGATGGTGGTACATGCCTTTAATCCCAGCAGGTAGGAGGCAGAGGTAGGAGGACTGCCATGAGTTCGAGGCCACAATGAGGCTACATAGTAAATTCAGGTCAACCTGGGCTAGAGTGAGACCCTACCTTAAAAAACCAAAACAAATAAATAAATAAATTTACAGGAAATAGACACAGCAGACATGGTTTAGACCTTATCTGGGACCGAGTCATCCCATTCCCCAATCAAACCAGACCTTGGATGTCAAATTGTTGGCAGAGCCTGGGGAAATCTGTCTGCAGTCCTCAGTGCCAAGCACATGGGGGAACATCTGAGCCCAAGCTCAGAGACCATGTTTCCTCCATGACTCAGAAGCTATTACCCAGGGAAGGCTCTGATGCCAAAAAGCTTAGTCCTCATGGCATTGCATGGTACACAGAGGCCTTCAAAAACCACACTTGCTCTCTAAAATGCTGACATCCTATTTCTCTCGTGTCTCTTCCAGAGAATGACAAGTTCGCTCTTCCTTTTGCACTCGTTAGCGCGTCTCAACTGGAGATATTCAGGAAGAAAGATGTCAGCTTTTGACTTCAGGGCAGGGTTTCTCACCCTCACCACTGTCAGCATTTAGGGATCAATAATACTTTGGCATAAAGAGCTGTCCTGTGTATGGTTGAATGCATCATGGCCTCTACCCACTAGATGTCAAAAGCACCCCTCCTGCAACCTGTGATATCTCAGATATGACCAAGTTACACACAGTGAAAACCACTGCTTTAGGATGATGAATTCACTTGGGACAATGGTGCAATGGATTTTAGATCCTGCTCTCTCTCTCTCTCTCTCTCTCTCTCTCTCTCTCTCTCTCTCTCTCTCTCTCTCTCTCTCTGTTCATCTATGTGATATTTGTTAGATTCCCAGTGGTCACGGTGGTGATGACCACTACTAACCCCTATCTAAGCATCGTCCCCATCCAGCCCTCTCCATAGCCATACCATGTAGGTATATTTTTGTCACCTCTCTGCAGAAGCGGAAGCAGAGGCTCAGAGGTACACTCACCTCTTCATGGTCACGGAACACTGTTGGTCTACCAGGGCTTTACACTAGGTCAAGTTCTCATCACCACACACTCTACAGAAAGTGTATCACAAGGCCCTTGCCTTTAAGGAGCTTGTGGAATATTTGAAAAGTCACATCTCCTGCGCATGAAGCATAAAATGACACAAGAGTGAAATCACAGGACAAGACAAAGGTCATTAACAAGAGCACTTAGTTCACAAATGAAAGATGCAACCGTCAGCAACTCCATCATCATCACCATCATCATTATTCATTATCAACACACCTTGGGCTCATCCCTCCCTCACCGTCCAGGCTGCGATGAGGGCTACTTTGTCCCACTAGCCTCCTACCTACCTTTGATTGATGTTATCATTGTTTTCTTGTCTCTTTGTCATGTGTACTCCGCTTAGCAGCCTAAGCTGGATGTTCTTAACACACCTCTAGGGGGCTGAAGAGATGGCTTAGCAGCTAAGGTACTTGCCTGCAAAGCCTAAGGACCCGGGTTTGATTCCACAGTACGCATGTAAAGCCAGATGCTCAAAGTGGCACATGCATCTGGAGTTTGTTTGTAGCAGCTAGGAGGTCTGGTGCACCCATTCTCCATTCTCTCTCTCTCTTTGCAAATAAATATTAATATTAATTATTAAATAAATATTTAAAAATATTTAAAATCATCTCCATATAAAAATAAGTCTTGCCTTTTCTCATAATGAACCACAGAAAGACTTGCACCTGTCTCTGTCATGGACAAGCTCCCTGGGACCAGTGAGCATCACTTAGATTGGAATTATCTGGGGATGGGGTTGGGAACCCCTCAGAGAGGGTTGGGGACACCTAGGAGAGTGTATAGATATGACACACTCATTTGATCTGAACACAGTGGGAATTAAATCAGGTATGAAGTGGCCAGAGATAGTTTCTTGCCCATTTTTCTTCAATGCCAAATGGGAACAGTGAAGGCCAGAGAGGAGACAAGCCTGGCAACAGGAATCTTCATTTCCTGGCTCCTGGGTCAGATCACTACTCCAAAAGCAGGTGTATTAGACTATTATTATGATTATTATCCCGGGGGATATAATTATAGTAATAGATTTACTATCACTATAGGAAATATCCAGTAATGGTAAATACCTTGTGTTTTGAAGACAAGATAGGTTCTTCTGCAATTGTTTTGCCTTCATAGTATTATAGCTACAAAGGTGTATACTGTGTTGATTAAAAATAGGTGAAAAGCCCATTCGATGATGTCTATTGTTTGCTAACCTTTGCCCTAGACTAAACCTTTAACAGCCAAACAAGAGGGTAGGGTTGGTGTCTTCTGAGACCTCACTCCTTGGCTTGCAGACAGCCACCTTCTCTGCTTTCCCTTTTCCCTGTGTCAGGCCTGGAGACTATGTGTCCAAATTTTCTCTTCCCATAAGGACACAGTCAGTGTAGATTGGCATCTTTTGAAACATTTGAGTGTAAGTGACTCACAGCTTTAAAGGCCTGGCCCCCGTATGTACTCGCATTTATAGGTATTTGAGTTATAGCTTCAGCATAAGAATTTGGGGATCCACAACTAAGCCAATGATGGATAGCTTAGGGAGTTGGGGGAAATTAAGGAAGGGAAAGACAGGATCAGCCTTGCCCCTGTTCTTATCACTGGCAGAAAATACCAGGATGGGGGTGATGATGATAAAGAGAAGGCCGTAAATATAGAGATCCTTCGTGATGAAGAAAGGAAGGAAAAAGAGAGGGAAGGAGGGCAAGAAAAAAGGAGGGAAGGAAGAAAGGACACAAAGAGGGAGGGAAGGAGGAAGGGAAAAGGAAGGAAGGAAGGAAGGAAGGAAGGAAGGAAGGAAGGAAGGAAGGAAGGAAGGAAGGAAGGAAGGAAGGAAGGAAAGGGGAGAAAGGGAAGGGGGAATGGAGGGAAAGATAGATCTGATGCTCTCAGGCCTCAGGTCACCACTGCCACCCTGTGACTAAGCAGACCCCATCTCAATTAACTCCTTTGGGTCACTCTCTGCCCCACCCCTACACACCCCCAAACTCAGGCACTTATCACAAGTTGCCAGGGTTCCAGTGAAAGTGACTCAAGGGACTTATGGCCCAATGCCAGGCACACGAAGGTCTGAATGCTGGTTGCAGTCCGATTCCAGAGCCTCCAACCCATGCTGTTATCTGCGAGGCCCAAGACAACATCAAGGGGGGAGAGAGAGAACACCAGAAAGGGCCATCCAGGGACTTATAGATCCTGTAAATTAGAGTGGAGTGAAGAGTTCTGCCTTGTAAATGATTTATTAAAGGAAATGTTTTTTCTTCTCTCTGGTGGAGAAAGAGAGAGAGAGGAAGAGAGAATTGCTGACCTACTTGTCCTCACCCCCACTCTTACAGCCTCCATCAAGAGGGGCCAGTGGGAGGGTGGGGATGGAGAGGACAGCTCTCATAGGACACCCTGGGTCAGCTCCACCCAGCATGTCGGCCCCACCCTCTGAGAAGAGGCCTTCCTGGAAATGGGTGATCCCTTCTGCTCCTGAGAGCATCAGGCTCTGGGGAGCCCTGGGGAGCATTGGTCATGGTCAGGGTGAAATGCAGTTTCAGTAAAGAGCAATTAGGAAACTTGGGAATAGAGGCCTCTCCTCTATTAGTTTAGGATGAGAAATCTTAGTGGGGGAGGGAGGTTTCCAGGACTGCACCCTGTTTCCAGGAAAACCACAGGCAGGCTTAACCCTCTCCTGACCTCACTCTCTCACAGAGTGACCACTGTATTGGGCTCCTTGATGCCTCATGAGAGCTCAGGCCCTATAGGCATTGTCTCTGGGGTTAATCAGTCCCCAGCTCAAATCCTCATTAATTCCATTGTGTGACCTCTAGTGATTCACTTCACCTCTCTGGGCCTCAGGTCTCAGCCCTATAAAAAGGTGATGGAAAGACACTCTTTTTATAGGAACAAAGGACATATTCCTACACCAGCTCTCTTCACAAATGAGCTCTGTGACCTTGAGAGAAGGCACTGTACCTTTCTGGGCTCAGTTTCCTCTCTAAAATGTAGATCATAATTTATACTTCAGCATATGGTTGGGAGAATTAAATACTATGGGGGAAAGTGCACAGGTCACTGATGTTTAGTATAAAGTGTCCAAAAAAATCTGAAAAGGTGGGTTAAACTATGTATTAGTTGTGTTTTCAAATAATAAACCCAATGTGGGTTTTTTTCAATATCCAGCTGTATTTATAGGCAAAGGGCTTATACATTAAAGCAATGGTGTAGCAGGAACTGTGCACAGCGGGTGAATCCCAGGGCTTCACCACTGCACTTCCCCAGAGTTCATGTCTCAGAGAGCCAATAAATTGGACAACCTTGACAGAGAGTATTTTTTTTTAATCACACATGTTTATTCTAGATTAGAGTCAGTTTAGGGGAATTGGGAAAGGGATAGGGGGAGCAGCCCAACCACCACGTGGTCTGTAAGGTTTACAAATCATCATCAAAAGTGCACAGAATCACCCAAAAGTGAAAAAAAATAACACACATGATAAAGAGAAAGTTCTCTCCTCCTTCCCCCCCCCCTCTCTCTTCAATACCGGTAATGAGATCAGAGGAGGGGAGGGGGTACAACTCACCACCCAGGCCGGTTCCTCTCCTGCCCAGCAGTCAGGACAGGAAAAAGAAGAACAGTGTCCCAAGTTTGAACTAGGACCTTTAAAGGTTTCCCTGTGGGGAATGGTGAGACCCTGTCCAGGGAGTGTTCTTGGCAATGTGATATGAGGTCATGGTCAACGTGACGTGAGGTCACTGTCAGAGGCCATGCCCTATCTACCTGTGGGGGAGGGTCTTTCTCCTAATCCCTCTCAATGGGACCAATTGTTAATCTCACTTTAAAAAAAAAATATTTTATTTATTCATTTTCAAGCAGAGAGATGAGAGAGACAGAGAGAGAGAGAGAGAGAGAGAGAGAGAGAGAGAGAGAGAGAGAGCACCAGGGCCACCACCTTGTGGGTCTGTCTTCTGTGGGTCCTGGGGGAATTGAATCAGGGGCCTTAGGCACTGGAGGCAAGTGCCTTAACCACTGAGCCATCTCTCCAGCCCAAGCTCACTTTTTTAAAAGTGCAGTTAATACCAGTTTGTCTGTTTCCAGACTCTCTTGTACACTTGGTTTTCTTGTTGCATTTTTATCAGATAAAGGGCTGATCCTCAGTAACATATGAATCCTTAATGCCCTTCACTTCTGACATCTGACTGGAGACCCTTCCACTGGCTCTACCCACCACGCATGCGAACTTTCAGGAACTGGCTTAGGACAGGTTTTTATCAATCATGGCTGTGTCACTGACTAGCCCTGTGACCTGACCAGTGTGGGTCCCCTAAGCCCTCTCTCACCAGCCTAGAGGCACTTACACACTCCTCACAGAGAGTCCAACGAGAGGGTCGTGCAAACCACGTAAGGCAAGTGTGCAAGGAGCCAGCCCAGCTGTGGTCTCCGCGCTTGTTATCCTGAAGGATGTGCTAACCTGATCCCACTGTGTTCTCTTCCTCCACCTCTGCAGGGAGCCCCTCTACCGCCAGCTCTGTGCCCTCCACTGGCTTCTGGAAGCCCTGACCATCGACCATATCCACCACACCATGAGGCCTGTGATCGCCTGCTGGAATCCCAAGTACGCCCCAACATCCATCCTCTTACTGGAAACTAGCATGGTCCCCGAAGTTAGGAAAGGAACTATTGCTTTGTCAGGTGGTTTGCTGTAGGAGATCTAGGTGTTCTGTGGGTCCAGACCTAAGTAAGCTGGAGACAGCTGCTGCTGAGATGTCTGTGGTGTAAATGTGTCCACTGTGGCCGGTTGATATTCAGCTACCACTGACTGTGACATGGGGCTGGAGCCCTGGAAGGAGATGCCACAGCAGGGTCTCTCTCTCTCTCCACAGCCAGCTTTCTCTCCAGCCCTCTTCGTGCACTGTCTCCCTGAAACTATTTCCTGGCGACTCCCCTCCATTGCCTCCTCCCTTTTGTCTTTCCCTTTCTCTTGGTTCTTGTTCTCCTTTACCTCAAGGGGGTTCTGTTTGGTTTGTGTTTGGTTAGTTGGGTTGGATACTGGGCTCTTCTCACAGCCCTGTCTTCTGGATAAACTCGGCCCTTTTCTTCTCCAAAAATCCTGAGTTTAAATGAACCCCTTCCTCCTAAGGACTTGGACCACCCATTTCAGAAGCTTCTCCAGAACCCTTGAATTCATTTTTGCACTGGGACTGTTTTCATTACTTTTATTGTTATTATAACAACAAAAAAAAAGACACATCCTAGAAAGGAAAGATTTATTTTGGTTAATTTCAGAAGTTTTAGTCCATCCTGGCAGGGAGAGCAAGATGGAGAAGCTAACATGGTAGTCAGGAAGCAGAGCAGAGGTGTAACAGGAAGGAGCAACATGGCAAGACATAGCCCCCACCACCCCTGACAGTCCCCAAATGACCCACCTCCTCCAACCAGGCCTTACCGCCCACAGTTCAACCACCTCCCCAGTCTATTCATAATCTTAATTCAGGACTAGAGAGTTGGCTTGGAAGTTAAGGTGCTTGCCTGCAAAGCCTAAAGACCCAGGTTCTAGTCCCCAGTACCCACATAAAACCAGATGCACAAGGTGGCACATGCATCTGCAGTTTGTTTGCAGTGGAAATAGGTCGTGGTGTGCCCATTCTCTCTCTGTCTCTCTCTCTCTCTTTCTCTCTCCCTCTTTCTCTCTCAAATAAATAAACAATTTTAATTCATCAGTGTATTAAGCCACTCATGAGTTCAGAGCCCTCTGAACAAATTGACTCTGGAAATGCCTTCACAAACACATCCAGAGGTACGTCACACTGATCTCCTAGGTATCCCTTAGTCCAAGTTGACAGTCTAGTAACACAGGGATAAACTCAAATGTAATCACAGTTTTTTTTTATTTAATTTAATTTATTTATTTGAGAGAGAGAGAAAGAGGCAGAGAGAGAGAGAGAGAGAGAGAGAGAGAGAGAGAGAGAGAGAGAGAGAGAATGGGCGCACTAGGGCCTCCAGCCACTACAAATGAACTCCAGACACATGCACCCTCTTGTGCATCTGGCTTTATATGGGCACTGGGGAATCGAACTCTGGTCCATCTGCATTGCAGGCAAATGCCTTAACCGCTAAACCATCTCTTCAGCCCGTAATCACAGTTATTAAATCAAGCATCTATCCCCAGATTACGAACTCCAGCCTATTTAGCATTTTTTGGTAGGGATAAATATAAAATTATGTTTCCTTTGACACTATCTTTTTAAGCAACAGTAATCTATTTTTTCTAGAAATCTCAATAATGTACCAGATATGTTTAAAGAAAATTTCTTTATCAAGCAAGAAATGTGGGGGGCTGGCAGACCTGAGGCCCCTCCAACATTCATCCCCACCATGGGCAGCCCACTTAGTTTCAAACTATTTTGTTGATTTCCAGAATTGGTTCAAAGATTACATGGACTTAAGAATATTTCCCATGCATTATTGAGTGTTGTTTAAAACAAGACTGTCCCTAAGTTATAAACAAATATAATTTACTGTTATGGAAAGTTTTCCAAAACTTCACAAGTAATTGTTTAAGGTTTGAAAGCTTTTAGACCTTCCTTAAAATCCCTTCCTTAGAGAAAAGCCCTTTAAAAGGTGGTAAGGTATGTAATTCCAAATCTCTGTAAAACCTTTCTTTTGTAAATATCTGTAAATGCACACATATTTTAAAAAGAAAAGGCCTTATGTTCTGCATACCATTCTCTGCATTTTTTTACCCTGTGGACAGTGACTTGCATCTTTTCCATAATTGCACACACAAAGCTTCCTCATTCTTGCAATGCTGAAATGATGCCACAGCAGGATGCTTTATAGAGAGGAGGAAACATGTTGAGATCATCGTGTCTCTATTGACAGATACCGAGGCTGTACTCAGATTCCTCACATTTCAAGAAGTACTTCACAGAACACTCTTCTGTATCTCTTTCATACCCATTGGCAATTGGGCTAGGTTCTGGGAAATGAGTCTTACTAGGTCAAAGCAAAAATGTAATTTTTTTCCTCCACAGTTGATTTCTTGAATTTTTTTTTCAAGTAAAAGACCCCCTAAAGCAATAGGTTTCTGCTAACACTACACTGCCTGGAGGAGACAATGTTCCCCAAAAGTTGTGAGGACAAAATCCATGAAAAATATGTCAGTGTCTGGGCTCTCTACAAGCATAACTGGGACCAGACCTAGTCATACCCAATGGAAAAGACAATCCAGGAAGACCCTGTTGCAATTACCTTCTCATTGCTGGGACAAACACCTGACCAGAAGCAGCTTATGGGAGGAAAAGGGTTTATTTCAAGCTTCCAGATTCCAGAGGAAGCTTCATCATTGGAGGAAGCTGGCTCACTTCATCACACATCCACAGCAGGAGACAAAAGCCAGCACCAGCAAGCAAGCACGAGCTGATTGTGATACTTTAGGGATGGACTCGAGATCTGCCCCCCCCCAGTGACACACCTCTTCCAGAAGAGTTCTACCTGCCACAGACTTAAGTAGGAAGCTTAATCTTAATCAAAAGTACCTGAGGCTATGAGGGACATTAACATTCAGGTCGCCACAATCCACCACTGGCCCCCATAGACTCGTGACCATCTCACAATGCAAAATGCAGTCATTCTAACTTCAAAAGTCCTCAGTCTTTACCAGCATTAACACTGTTCAAACATCCAAAGTCTCATCTGAAATTCAAGACTGTCTCTTAGCTATGGGCCAGGTAAAATCAAAACACAAATTACATACTTCAAACATATAATGGCACAGAGGAAACATTCCCATTACAAAAAAAGCATAAGTAGGGGCTGGACCAATGTCCACCAACTCTAGGGCTAGGGAGATGACTCAGCAGTAAAAGCTTTTGCTATGCAAGCCTGAGGACCAGAGTTCAATCTTCAGTCCTCATGTAAAAATCCAGGTATGACCTATAACTCCAGTGCTGAGGGTGGGGGTGAGCAAAGATAGAATGGCTAGGACTCATTGGTAATCAGTCTGACCAAAACCCCTCAGCTCCATGTTCAGTGAGGGACTCTGTCTGAAAGAAATAAGGACATATAATAATAAAGGACTCTCAGTATTCTCTCGTGACCTTTACACTCATGGACACACAGCACACACACACATGTACACACCACATGCACACTATACCCCACACATACTATATATGCACACACCAAAAATAAAAAAATAAAAAGAGCTACCTCTAGCACACCACCATCTAGGAGTCATAAAAATACACATAAGGGGTTAAGTTCCCTAGAAGGTGCCAGAAAACAAGAAGTCAGAAGGATAACTTGATGCTTAGTCCCTACCTATGAAGTCTCGCCCTGTCTTCCCCTATATCTATCTCCCCAAGTCTTCCATTGCACATTCATAAAACGCAATACCACTTTGTTTATCTGGCTTTACATAGATGCTAAGGAATTGAACCTGGGCTGGCAGGCTTTGCAAGCAGTTGCTTTTAACCAGTGATTCATCTCCCCGGCCCAAGATTTGATTTTTTTTTTAAATGAAAGTCCCTAAGTTTTTACCCAAACTCTGAGCTATTCTTCACATTCCTGATTTTTTTTTTTTGTCATTTTGAAAGAAAATCTAGGGCATGTGATATATAGAATATCACACTCCCAGAGGGACCTGGGGCAGCTCTCTGTCAGCAAGCATATTTCTACAGAACACAAGTAATGAAGGCAAATAAAAGCTATCAATAGCTCACTGTTCACATTTTGTTGCCAAATAAGTTCTTTTTTTCTGTTATTTTGTTTCAGTTTCCAAAATCCTTTGGATTCTAGAATTAAGGGGTTAATGCTGTATTTTTCTTCCTAGAGCCTTACTTTCTAAGGACTAACTAGAAACAAGCGACCTTGTATGGAGACGCAGACCCACCAAGTATGGCATGCAAAAGCATCAACACACCACCCCCCCCACACACACACACCCCAGCCAACAAGGGGAGGAGGCTGGGGGGGGGTGTTGGGGAGGGGTTGGAGAAAGAGAAGAAATTTCCTTCCACTGGAGCTTCCTTACATCCTGCCCCCCTACTGAGAAGGCTGCCCACTCTGGGGGAAGGGCATACTGTGGAGAAGGGACCACCTCCTTTAGTTAATCCTTCCTTTAAGCAACCTCAGAGACCCATGCAAGATTACTGTGCATTACTAAACAGGTCAAGTTGACAACAAAACTTAGCTATCACATACAGCTTTGCAACAGAATTTGTGCTGCTTAAGTTAACAGTTAAGGAACAACCTTTCACACCTGAACCTATGTTGTGGGACTATCAATATATGGCTGTACTGAAATATTTAAGCATGCTCTCAAGATGAAGTCTTCCAAATTTTCACACTCATAAAACAATGCCACATTATTCTGTAAAACATACATCATTAGCAGCTTTTAAATTTAAATTGCTTTGATTTAAATGGGGTTCCCCTTGTCATGTGGACCCACCCCCAACCAAGGAAGTCTCAGTTTCGCAAAAATCTGCTTTATCCTGGCCCTGCAGGGAACACTGCGGTGAAGAAGACATGCCCCACACAGGCCTGTTCTCAGGAGCTCCCTCCCAGGGATAGATAATCAACATGCAATTAACAAGATAATTTGCCATAGCAAAAAGTGCTGGGAGGAAGTTGCTGGGTGATAGAACAGAGACAGGATGGGGACTTTGATTTAGTTTGGGTCATCAAGGAAAGACTGTCTCAGAAGAGGACATGTGGGTGAAATCCCTGATCTTCTCTTCCCTTGTGTTGGGCCCCAGCCGTAAGCTAAGTTTTAGAATATGGAATAAAGCCTGGTGTGATGGCACATGCCTTTAATCCCAGCACGCCTTTAATCCCAGGAGGCAGAAGTAGTAGCTGATAAACCTTAATCCTGTTTGTTGATACTTTGCTCTGCTGTACTCGGCTGATTGGCTCCCGCCAAAAGGTTTGAATATTATTGCTTGAGAGAAATAGGCTGAACAATGCAGCCTCGGGTTATAAAAGGGTTTTGGGTGCTGGAGTGAGATGAGATTTGCCGGCCATTTCTCCCGGTCACATGTGTCTGTCCGACCGTAGGCCTCACCTCTCCCCAATCGAGCCCTTTCTCCTGCTGGCCAGTGAGACTTGGGCTACCCACAGGGGGCCAGCGGTCCGAGACCTCCCCAACACCCTTGAATTCTGATCACTCCTCACTGTGGAACCCAAGCCAGCATGGGACAGCACAGGACAATGATGGGGTTATCTTATCACCCAAGAGGTAGGACAGGACCTCCTGGCCTGGGACACCTCAAGAGATTGGACCCTTCCTCCCTCCCCAGGGCATAATCAGCCTTGGCCACCGAGACAAGAACACATCTTCAACCAGTACAGGTTTTCCACCTGGAGAAGAGAGCTTTACCCCAAATTGGAGTCAGGAAAGTGAGTGAAGTATAAGAAAATTGTTCTGATTGTGGCTGTAACTACACATCACCGTCAAGTGACTACCGAGAACAAAACGTACTTGCAGAGATGGCTAAAGGAGACGAGACCTCGCAAGGCTTCTCTTGTCTTGATTTCTGGGAAACAGGAGCCCCCAAAAAAGCATCAGGAAGACATGATGGTCTGAAAATTATAGCTCCTCCTCATCCCTAGAGCTGTCTTCGCACCATATTCCTTGCCAGCAAGTGGCTCCTCACAGCCACACTAAACTCTCCATCCAAGAAAGCACATCATTGTTGGTTGGTAATGATTGAACTGGGTTCAGTTCTCCATCAAGGCACCCGCTTCAAAAGTCTCCTTCCCTTCATGTTCCAAGCAATCCACTGCACTAGCTAATACCTTTCTCCCATTTTAGAGATGACTACCCTGAGACTCCGAGAGGCTAACCCACACAAAGTCGCAGATACTTGCTGGAGATTTTATGATGACACTTAACAAAAACCATCATGATGAACCCCCACATCTCAGACTCCTAGCCCCGGATGCCGCATTTTTCTCTCTGTCTCCAGGCCCAGTACCAGTGAGCATAGTCACACACAGGGAGCCTAGAGGCTCTGTCTCATCACCAGCTACCAGACATCAACAAGACACAGAAGGAGTCTACCGACTTCAGGAAGTGGCTCACAAAGCAGCTGCCCAAAGTGCCACCTGTCACTTGTGCTCATGTATTTTTGAACAAAGCCAGTCACAGAGCCACACCTGACTTCAGGAAGCAAGGGAAGAAGGGTGACTATTTGGTAAACAGCTCTAATGATTTCCCCACTGGACTGTGGGGAAGGAAAGCAAAACCCACTTTGCCCTTCCTTGCAAAGTGTGTCTTGGGCATCGCTGCTCTGGCGGTTGTATTCTCCCCTCCCCTTATTGATCTTTCTTTTTGGTTTATTTGCTTCTTAAAATGAAACATCAGAGAGACTGATTCTGTCTAACTAGGTCTTTTCTTTATCAATGGCTTTGCAGAGGGAGGGCTGAGGGCTTCTGAAGGTCTGTGGGGATCTCAGGGGGTTTTTAGTTCATTTAGCCTGCCCCTTGAAGTCGCAACAGATTTGGGGATGTCTTGGAAGTGAGCATTAGTAGAAAACTTCCATCTCCCCGACTGGGCCTGAATATTTAAGGTTTTGAAAGCTTGGCTGAGACCAGATTTAATTTTAAAAGGGGAAAGGGGGGTGCTTTTGAACTTCAAGAAAAAGGCTGGCAGCTCAGCAGGGGCCAGTCTTTGCAAAGAGGAAGCAAAAAAGCCCCGTGGTTTTGAAAGAAATGCTGCCATGAAGAACGCCAAAGCTTCCCCTTTGGTGAGCCTTAAATCAGACTTAAAAAAAAAAAACACTAGTTTATAGGACTGAAGTCTTGCTCCTTCTTCCTCCAGTTGGATTTTAAATATTCCTTAATTTGATTACTCGGGGGAGAGGTATGCAGAACCGACTTAAATGAGCTTCCCTGTTAGTTATACAGAGGGCACTTTATTGTGTAATCAAACATAAAGGCTTACAAAAAGCTTAAAGGCACATTCTCACAGAGCCCCCAGCCTGAACTTCCACCTTGCAGTCTGTGTGCATTTCTTTTGTTTTTAGTGCCTGTGAGCTGGGAGAGATGACCAGCAGTATCCATGTGGTAAGGGGAGGAGTCCCCCTTCCTCATTTGGGTGGGTGATCCCTGTGCCTTGAGACATGGTCAGCCATCAGAAGTTCAGTTTAGGCTGGAGAGGTTGCTCAATGGTTAAGGCACTTGTTTGCAAAGCCTGATGGCTTGGGTTGGATTCCCCAATACCCACATAAAGTCAGATGTACAAAGTGGCTTGTGTGTCTGGAGTTTACAGTGGCTGGAGACCCTGGCATGTGCCCATTCTCTCTCACTCATATTCATTCTCTCTCTCTCTCTCTCTCTCTCTCTCTTTCTCGCTCTCTTTCTCTCTCATAAATAAATAAATCAGTCTTTAAGTTCAGTGTATCATCTTTGCCCTGTTAGGAATTTCACTAGCTATCAGCACTGGTCAACCCCTGACTAGCGTAGACAAAGTGAGTGCCACCCCAGAAAACCCAGGCTGATCATTTGATTTCCTGAACTTTCCACTCTGTATTGGTTAAGAGCCAGCCAAATAATGTCAAGGGTCCCAGATATCTAAAATTCTTTCTGTAGAGAAAGGGAGGTTAACAAGGAAATGGATAAGTGAATGCTTGGGTGGATGGATGGATGGGTGGGTGGGTGGGTGGGTGGGTGGGTGGATGGATGAATGATGGATGGATGGGTGGGTGGGTGGATGGGTGGATGGATGGATGGGTGGGTGGGTGGATGGGTGGATGGATGAATGATGGATGGATGGGTGGGTGGGTGGGTGGATGGATGTATGGATGGATGGGGTATAGAGGGATGAAAGGGTAGGTAAGTGGGCAGATGAGTGGAAGTGGATGGATGGATAGAAGGAAAAATTGGCAGGTCAGTTGGTTGTCTGTAAAGGTAATAAGGTAACTAGATCATACAAAGAGACCCCCTGCTTGTGTCCCGGTAGAGGCCCATGGCCATAAATTCAAAATCTAAAGGCTCTGAAAACAGCTTTTTCATAACCTATTTGGCCACAAAATCTGACTTGAACCAAACTGATTTAGTAGCAAAACTCGGTTTGAGTCTATTTAGCATAATCCTCATAACCTACTGTAAATATTCACATATTTCCAGAAATAGTCATGTGTTCCATGATAAGGTGTTGCCCTGGGAAGAAGGGTTACAATAACATGTTATTTGCAACACCTTTCCTTTCCAAAATGTTAAAATTTAAAGATTTGGCAGCACATCAGTTCTGTGAGTTTCAGATGGGGTACTGTGGCGGTGTCACCAACAGAGGTGTTGGGGCTTTTATCTCCTATCCATCCAGAAAGTTCCAACCCATGAGGGAAGGATGTCAGTTTTATAAGACCTGAAATGCATTTAGTTGGTAGAG
>PVHP010008335.1:0-53622 GCA_004024765.1 Zapus hudsonius | reverse complement strand
CTTTATTGAAGGCCAGGACTATAGTTTCTGGAAACTTGATACAAAGTAGGCATTTGGTAAAGTGTTTGCAAATAGGATCATTATGAGCAAACATTTAGCAATGATGAGAGTGAATAAAAATACGCTAAACCACTAAAAAAGAAAAAAACTGCAATGCCAAAATTCCTTTGACCAAAAAACCTTTGGGTATTGTTTATGGTAAGTTTTATATGTGGTGTGTGCACGTATAATGCATGTACATGTGCATGTAGATGCATACACCCTGTGTGCACCTAGGAGGAGAATGTCCAGTGCCCTCTATCTTCCATACTGTTTCCTTGATACACAGTCTTTCACTGATCCCAGACTGGCTGACCATGGACCCCAGTGAGTCTCCTGTCTCTGCCCCCAACAGGACTGAGGTTGCAGGTGTGTGTGGCCATGCTTGGCTTTTTATGTGGTTACAGGGGATTGATCTCAGGCCCTCTCAGACTGGAGCAGCAAGTGCTCTTTACCTGCCAAACAATCGCCCCAGTTTTATGAGATGTTTTAAACAATATTTTTGGTCAAAAATACATATTTTCATTTTTCAACTCTGTTAATCTCATCCTTCTAGCAGATGAATATCCATCTTTTTTCCCCAATTGTCATCAGTGACTTTATTTAGCACGTACAACTTCAGTCTGTTTTTCTTTCAATGGATGTCAAGACTGTCCCCCCCCACACACACACTTTCATTTGTAGGGCCTTATACCCACTGATCTACAATGACTTCCTGATCAGATAAGTTAACTCTGGGGTAGATGAATCTATTTCAGGGACATTTGTATTGTTCTGCTTGTAAATGTATTAATTCCAAAAACTCCCTGACCATTCTTTTACTCCTCCTCTGGTTTGTTTCTAGAGGTCCGAGGCTTCCTTTAAATTAAATGGATTTCCTCATTCAGCATTGAAGAATGTTGGGATCAGGATGAGGGAACCAAGCTCAGTAGTAGAAGTGACTGATGTGCTCATGTCTATTTAGATGAATTCCTCATAAGATATTAAATACTGTTGATCTGCAGCAAGGACTGATATCAGCGGGGTCTTTACTGTGTTTTTTACAGTTTCCAGAAGGACTCATTTCTATACTTTGGGGGCTTCATTCAAGTTACCTACCTTTCCCCCCATGTTTTGTTCATGGCTATTGCTATACTATCTGTGCTACGTTTGGATGGGTCAAATAAGGTTGTGATGCTTTGAGTAAACATTACAGCTAGCAGGTGGATGCGGCAGAAGGTAAAGATTTAGGTGTGGAGACTGAGTAGTCTATACATGGGTTTGGTGCTTCCGTTCTAGGGTCTTGGTTGTAGGTGATGGTTTCCCCTTCCCCTGTGTGAGCCTCCACTGTGCTGCTGCTCTGCCAGCGGAGGGACTTATCCAGATGTTGGATCTGTTCACCCCAAGTAGGTGCCTTGGTGAGCCAGTGAGTTTATTTGGGGTTACTTACAAGGTGCATGGGTGACTCAAAGGCAGTCGTACCATAGAAAAGCCCCACCCCAGCTTTGGGTGATGACCCATAAAAGCTGAGTCACCTCCATTCCCTGCTCAGCTTTCAGGCACTGTGGAAGAGACTCCCCACAACACTAGCTAATTATATAATCTCAGGGAGAAGCCTCTTGTAACTTTGTAACTTTTTTGTGTGTTTGGTGAGCCTCCTCAGCCATTTGGAGGACATAATTGACAAAAGGTCATCCGTCTATATGTCTTTGTGTTAATGATGGGGAAATTAAAACCCTGAACCTTTTTTTAAAATTTTTTATTTATTTATTTGCAAGCAGAGAGAAAGATAGAGAGAAGAGAGACAGACAGAGGAATGGGTGCCCCAGGGCCTCCAGCAAACAAACTCCAGGTGCATGTACCACTTTAAGCATCTGGCTTTATGTAGGCACTGGGGAATCAAACCCAGGACCTTGGGCTTTGAAGGCAAGTGCCTTAACTATTGAACATCTCTCCAGCCCAGGCCTTTACTTTTTATAGGCACACCTTCCTTTCAGTCTTTTCTACAGAAATATCAACTTTATGTGCAGTGTATATTCTTTGACATTTCTGTGTTCCTATGGGAAACATCATTAGTATTTTAACATTATAAAATGTAATCTGAACATACTATGTGTGCTCTTTTGCAGTTTGCTCATTTGTGTTTAATGTGTCTTGGAGATGTTTTCATGTCAGGGCCTGGAGGTCTGCTTCTTTAAAAAAAATTTATGTAGGGCATAACTTTCCTCAAGGTGACTGTACCCCAGTTCACGTAGTTGCTATGCTAGATGCAGTGTTCATTTCACTTTTTCGCCTACAAGCAGTGGTCCATTGATCAGCCGCGAGGGTCCTTTGTGCATAAACATTTCTCTAGGGTAGTGGCTCTCAAATATTTTGGTCTCATGCACACTTTATACTCTTTAAGATGCCAAAAAAGCTTTTGTTTGTCACTTATATTGATTACTATTTTATTAGAAATTAAAACTGAGACTTTTTAAAGTATTTATTAATTTAACAGTAGTATGACCATCTCACAATACATATAATTTTTATGAAAAGTAACTTCAAAATGTTGAATGGCATTGTTTTCCACTGTGAATCTCTCTTCATAGAAGACCTTTGGGTTCTTCTATATGCTTATCATTCATCACGTTAATATCCTTAGTCAGTAACCTTTGGGAAACTCACTTTGTACACTCACAAGACAATGAGAACAGAAAAGCCATGGATTAGCTTCCCAGACCTCCTTTTGAAAAGGGGTCTCATTTTCTTCTGAGGTCCCTAGGCTGTACTTTGAGGACTATAGCTCTGGAGCCCAACTGCAATTTAGGATTTGAAGTTGGGGACCAAAGGTGTGCGTTGTTTTCAGAGTCCCAGCTCACCCCCCATCCCTCACTGTGTAGGAAACAGACTCTTTTACTGCCTTTTCACTAATGTGGGACATGTTCAATTTATGATTTGTTATTCTCACCATTGAAGTTGTGCCTCAATGTCTTAATTTGTAGTTCTCTCTTGACATGGGGTTTCACAAGACCTATTCCTGGGCTCTGGCTGCCATTCTTGGTAGTGTTTAGAGAATGGCCCTTCTGTTTGTCTGATGCCATTCCCTTTTGGCTGGGGCGTGTCATCCTGGAGCTCTCTCAGCTGGTTATCCTTGGCTAGGAAATCCTCCCCCATCTCTCGGAAATCTTTCTTCTTCCCCCTCCTTCCTCTCTCTTCTCTCTCTCTCTCTCTCTCTCTCTCTCTCTCTCTCTCTCTCTCTCTCTCTCTCTCTCTCTCTGTATGTGTGTATGGCTTTTTTTTTCCAGTCAGTGTTTTGGTTTTAATTCTTTTTTTTTTTTTTGAAGCCAAAAGGTTTAAGAAAAAAATTATGTCTCACATTTGAGCCTTCTGTTTCCTGTTTACATTTAGTCAGCTGGTAAAACTTACACGGCTTATTAGGAAATGTGAAAATGTCTTTGAATGTCTTCCTTTAAGCACTAATGTCTGCTTCACACTTGGTCTATCCTAGGCTCTCTCACAGCCCAGAGTCTGTCTGTGGGAAGGCTAATTTTCAGAGCAGCTCCTCCTCAGCTGTGCCCTGGGCTGGGGAGGCTTAACCACCACCACCAGGCTGCTCATTTGCAACCCAGAGGGTAGGTTCCTTTCATAAGGGAATGTCCAGAAAGAAGCCCCACACCGCTTAGTAAGGCTTGCTGGCCGTCTGAAGGAGATAAAGCTTGTACAGTTGTAGAGAGGGTGCACACCTGAAAGCCACAGTGAAGCTGGATCAGGCCCTGGCTTCTGTCCAGTTCCCACTCAAGCTCGGGGCCACTCAGCGGGTTCTCTGACTCTGCTCAGATGAGACTGGCTGATGGGGAGTGGACCTGCCTCTCCCAGCCCCAGTGTCCTTGGAGAGAGGAGAGGCCAGGCACTGATGGTCATAGCATTTTTCTTCTTAATAAGCTTTCATTCCTCCCTCAGCCTTTATGTTCTGCATTTGAATTCAGTGTTGCACACAGTCAAGTGAAGAATGAAGCTGAAGTATCCCTTTTTAAGAACTGGAGGAACACTGTTAGGCTCTGTATTTCCAACAGCAACAGTTGGACAGCTCATATATGACCAGAAGGCATCTCCTCACTGTGACCTGAGGACAGAGTACTCAAAGTAGTCATCAGAGGCACTTCTGTGCCCTTCCAATCAGAAAACAGAAAGAAGCGTTTTCTGGACCTTGTAGAGCAGGGAGAGGTGAGGTTGATGTGAAGAGACTGGAGAGATGAGTGCAGACTGACCATGGGGTTGGGAGGTTTGGATTTTAGAGTTTCTTGAGTAGTCAGAAGGCTGTTAGCCAGGAGCAGTCAGTCCTGCCCCAGAGTCTTGGTGGAGATGGACTGCTGTGGTTTGAATGTGAAATGTCCCCCATAGGCTCAGTGTGTTTGAATACTTGCATCATTTGATGTTTGTGAAGGTTGCAGAATCTTTAGGAGATGTAAACTTGCTGGAGGAGTAAGGCACTGAGGGTGGACTTGGAAGTTTTACACCCCACTCTCACTCTGTTAATCAGCTTCCTGACTATGGGCGCAGTGTGACCAGCCAGCCTCCTATTCTTGCCACCACGCCTCCCCCACCGTGATGGCCTGTACTCCTGGAACTGTAAGCCTAAGTAAGCCCTTTCCTTCCTTATGCTACTTCTGGTCAGGTATTTTATCACAGCAACAGGAACATAGCGAATACATGCATTGATGTGGACAGCGTACTAACTTATGTGCACTTTGAGGGTTGGCAATGTCCATATGTCTTGGAATCATCATTGTACATTGCGTGGGACACTTGTGTCATAAAAGTTCATCAGGAGCCTTTGCTGTGCACTCTCCAAGCCTGCCTGGTGTCTGCTGACATTGTGAGGGCACCAGGGTTCACAGATGAAGAACCTGAGCTAGGCCCATTCACTGGGCCAGGTGTGTTATAGACCTGGCCCCACCAGGCCCCATCATTGACTCTTATTACCTGGTAAAGCAGGAGGCCCTCTCTGCTGAGGGCCTGAGAGCAGTTGGCCCACCCCTGAGAGCCCGCTCAAGGTTCTGGGGAGGAGCAGCTGAAGGGTGGGTGCCCCATGAAGACATAGGACTGAGAGCCTCTGCACTTAGGCAGCCCCTCCACATGCCTTCCCTTGTTGTTTAGGACCAATATTAACAGCCACTCTACTTTGACACCGTAAGTGCTAAGTCCATTAGAGTCACAATACTTTTCTCAGGAGTGGTCCTTCAAAATATTTTTATTTTCCCTCTTTTGAAAGGCTGTGTAGAATATGTAGTGGTTAAGACATAAGTTTGGGAGCAGATTGCTATGGTCTGATGCTGGTACATCACACGTTCAGTGTCAGGCTATAGACAATTCAAAGCAATTTCTCTGTGCCCCAGCTTCCTCCCCATCATTAGGGTCACAGAATGATCAGAACTATGTGAATTGGCACATGTAAAGTTCCAAAACATTCTAGAAGGTAGGAAACACTAGTTTTAGGTTAACTACTAAACATGTCTCTATTCTGCTATGTATGACCCTTTGACAGATGACGGACAGGGGTCTATAGGGGCCAGGTAACATGTCTGGGATAACATAGCAGGGCAGGAGTGCAGCTTTCATTCCACAGTCTGAGTTTCTCATCCAATATGTGTATTGTGTGTGTGAGGGATGGAGGACTTATTCCAGTGAGCTTACACCTCAGCTCAGAGGCTGCATACATGGGGATAACCCCACTCCACTGATCCCTGCTGGTGAGGGGACATGATCTGAAGTCACAGACAACCTCACCTTAGCCCAACACTACATCTCAGCAGGTAATCCAAAAACATGAGTATGTGGATTGTAGTAGAAGATGCTAGAACACACAGCTGCACGCCACTCACACTCCTGAGCTCTCTCTCCTTACTCCTTCTTATCAAATCATGCTGTGACCTCAGCATGCCCTTGTTGCAGGCACAGTGGTCTGCTCCCTGCTCCAAATGGCTTTCAACTCTAGTCACTCAAGGACTCGCTAATGATGTTTCCCTGGCCCAAGTTCCCTGCCCCGTTAGGGCTGGTCACTTCAATAAAGCCAGATGCTTGACTGTACACTACAGAAGAGAATGCCAGGATGCCAGAGTAAAGCAAAGTTAGTTCATGAAGATGAGGAAGATACACACTTTAGTTTAAAACAGGGGCAGATAGTGGGAAATTAAAGTCCACATTTGAGACAAGGGTGCAGATATTCATATATGTGTGTGTGTATATATATATATATATATATAATATATTATATATGTCTTCCAAGTTACATTACTTAATGCTTAATATTTAAAAATAAAATGAAAATGTATTTCTCTCAATTTCCTTTTTTAAATGAAACTATAAAGTGTTTTGTGGGGTACATTGTTTAAGTGTAGGATGAGAGAGAAGAGTTAGGTCTACAAATGTTCTGACCCTAAGTGTGTTGCTGGCAGAAAGCACCCGACCAAAAGCAGCTTGTGGAAGAAAGGGTTTATTTTGGGTTACAGACTCAAGAAAACTCCATAATGGCAGGAAAAAAAATGAGGCATAAGCTGAGGCTGGACATCACCTCCTGGCCAACTTCAGGTGAATAACAGAGTGGCAGAGTATGCCAAACACTGGCAAGGAGCTGCCTATAACACCCATAAGCTCACTCCCAACATCACACCTCCAAGAGCCCAGTTCCAAAATTGCCATCAGCTGGGGATCAAGCATTCAGAATACACAGGTTTATGGGGGACACCTGGATCAAACCACCACACTAATTAAGCAGAATTGGTTGTTTTTAACATCCTTGTGAGAGATGTCTTTAGGAAGACAAGGTCTATCACTGTACACAATTTTGATTTTGCCAGTTGTGCTGAAGGTTCAAACTGTCTTCCAGATTCTGGAGTGAAGGGCATTTCCCTTCCCAAACCCCTTAATCTTCGCGATCACCTATTCTGCCTCGGTTAGTCCAGGGAGCTCCTCCATTGGCCTGGAAGCCCCGGGAGGGCAGGGCTAAACCTCCTTTATTTCTGAGTCCTCTGCATCCCACACAGTACTGTCTGCATAGCAGGTGCCCAGGAAATGCTTTTGAGTGTGCTCTGTGCTGCTGTGTGCTCAGCCAAAAGCCTGTGGTAGTAAGTACCCTGTTCTGATGACAGGTGTGAAAGACTCTTTTCTGAATAGAGGTTCCATAAAAAAGAGTATTTGTAAAAAAAAAAAAAAAAGTATTTGTCATTTTAATGTCTGTATCTGACAAACCTCGTGATGATCTGTTTAGAATGTCCTTGTATTTGCAGAGATGTTTGTGACCCCTTTTCTACATAAGGCTAACAGTTGCTGTAAGTTCTTTTCCTTTTGTGAGAGTCACTAATCTTTGATTCAGTAGAGTCGAGATGCTCAAGGCCTCCCCCCACACACACACAGAGTTTCTTTGTTTTAGGAACTACAAAGATAGCAGATAGTGTCTCCAGGCCTCTTTGAGGGAGCGATGTTGTGGAAGGAAAGTGAATCTAGCTTGAGGCTGAGGTCTTCTAAGATCTTAGACCCACCTTTTCAAGGCTCATTTTCTTGACACAATTGTTGGGGAGTCTTAAAAGATAAAGTAAGAAAGCTTGTAAGTAAATAGGAAATTAAGATAATCATGTGTGCATTGAAGAAAATGCAGCCTGTGACCCATGACCTGCTTCCTGACAGAATAAAAGTCTTAGCTCCCATTTCCTGGGTTCATGCTGTACTCCAGCACTGTGCAGACATTTCTTTAGTGCTTGAAGGCATTTTTATGAAGCTTTACAAATAAGAAAGATTAAGATGCTAAGAAGTAAAAGAAATGAAGTGCCTACTGAATATTGATGGGGCTTTTTAAAGAAACAGTGAGGAAAAGGACTCTAGAATCTTCTACAAGACCTACTTGATTTACCCTTTTAGCTTTTTGCTATTTGCTTCCCTCCCCTTCTTTCTTTATTTTATTTTTTGGACAGGGTCTCAGGTAGACCAGGCTGGCCTCCCTCTAAGGGTGACCTGGAACTCCTACCTCTAGTCCGCCTTACAGGCAGGCATGCTCTACCATCTCTGGTTTATGCTGTGCTGGGGATTGAACCTATGGCCTCATTCATGCTAGGCAAGCATCCTACCAACTGAGCTATTTTCCCAGCCTGATTTTTCCTGTTTTAGGCCAAAGTCTCTGCTCCCCATCCAAGTGGACTTCATGAAAATTGGAATCATTCTAACCCTTGGATTTAAAGGCACGTATCAGGAGTTGGCTTTCGGCCTTCCATGGTCTGTTTTGTCAACATTTTCCTTAGGCTGACCCCCACCCACCCCCTCACTGCTTCTTTCCAGTATCATTCTTATGTCCATCTTGGGGCTGTGCCCAGTTACTCCCACTACCCTCTAACAAGGAGAAACCCAGAGCCAAACACATTTCCTCTAGCGGAAGGGTCACCATTCTGGGTGGCTACAGCATTTATTTCCTGACTGTCACATGTCCCATTCCTGCGGTGACTTTTTGGATGATACTATTCATTCTATTTCATCTGCCTCTGTCCCCAGCACATAGTCTCAACACAGACAGTTCTCACCACCCTGTCACTGGTCTTTTGGACTCCATGCAGAGCTAGGTGTTCTGGGCAAGGTCTGTGCACAGCAGCTGTTGCTCATGTGTCTTGTTAGCTCTGTAGTTTTGTTTTTACTATTTTTATTATTTACTTCTGTGTACATGTGTATATATGGTATACTGTGTGGGGGTGTATGTATGTCACGGCATGCATGTGGAGGTCAGAGGACAACCTGTGGGTGTTTCTCCACTCCTTCCTCCTTTGGAGATGGTCTCTCTCGATACTGCTGCTTACAAACTTCTGGGCTCTCTTACCACCACATCTCCATATGTCTTCTCACAGTATCTCTTATGGCTGCAGTGAATTGGAAAGATGTGTGTGCCACTTTGTGCCCAGCATTGTGTGGGTGCTGAGGGGGATTGAACTTGGGTTGGCAGGCTTGCAGGCAGCCCTGGCTCTGTGTTTTTTTCTTGACACTTTTTTTTGGGGGCTCAGGCTCAGGTCCAGGTTGTTAGGAGATGAATTTTGCTCTTCCTGTATTGTATTGGCCAGTCTTGTGTTTGACAGGGTCTAATTATCTACATACCAACCAGCCTTGATCTGTCTCTGTGGTTTTGTCCTCCCCAGTCACTGACCAATCATTCCCAGCATGCACAATGCCAGAAAAGAGTATAGGTACACACTCAAGTTTGAATTATAGCCTGGCCAAGTGTTAGTTGATTCATTTAACCTCTTTGAGCCCCAATTTCTTCATCTGTAAAATTGGACTAGTGATAGCTAATTCAGAGGTTTCTTTTATTGGTTGAAATATGTGTTTGTTATTTTTATGTTGTTGTGGCCAAAATACCTGACAGAAACACTTTAAAGGAATTTATCTGGCTCACAGTTTCAGAGGGATTTCAGTCTATGATAGCGGGGAAGGTATAGTGGAGAGGTGTAGTCCATGGCAATTGGCGATGGAGCATGTGGTGGAAGCTGTTCACATGGGGGTGAATAGCAGAAAATGGCTCAGACTAGAGGCCTGGGCTATATAATCTGCTACAAATGATCTACTTCTTTCCACCAGATGATCCCAAGCTCCTAAAAGTTCCTTACTACCACCCCCCAAATAGCACCACCAGCTGAGAAATAAACTGGGGAATGAGCCTCTGGGGGCATCAAATTCCTGTCTCATAGTAGTGTTCAGAGAATAAATGCTATCTCTTCTGTTTCAGAGGGGATTCTGTGTAGGTGGTCAGTGTTGACAGGAGTGACATCCGCCTGGAATGGGAGTCACATTGGTTCACGTGTAAATGAACCAGGGCGTGTATATGATTTGTGTTACCAAGCAAGAGTAAAGGCTGGGGCAAGCTGAAGAGGAGTATGGTATGGGCATAACACAATGGTTACAGTCTCCAAGCTCCTCACAGTCCTTACTTCACAAGGGACAAGTCACTTTTACAGTCCTGAGAGCTAGCAGGTGGCACCCAAATGAATAACATAGGTGACATCACCAGTAATACGTGAAATTGTCTCTCACCTCCCCAGGTGTGTCCTGGGGAAGACCCCTTAGCCCTTCCATGGGTTCTTCCCAACATAAAGGAGAAGTTGGATCTGAGGTAGAGAAACAGACGAAACAGGAACCAAGGCAAGCCCTGCAAAGAAAGGGCTGTGTGCACCATATGTGAGCAGTAATGACACAGGCTGTGACCATTCCATGGTTGGGAGACCCAACAACCAAATGTGGTATGAGTGTCGAATCAGATTCTGAAGGGGGAAAAGTGGCTGTAAACTGGATAGTGTGCAAATCTGAAAACAGGATGGGCATCCTCAGTTTGAAATCTGAAATCCCAAATGCTCTCTAAGTCTGAAACTTTATGAGCAGTAACATGATGCTCAAAAGTATAGATTTCAGAGCATTTCAGGGTTTAGATTTTTGTATTAGAGATGCTTAGTTGGTACATTCTGTGCAAATTCTGAACTTCTGGTCCCAAGCATTTTAGATAAGGGAAACAATTTGTACAGATAACAGGTTCTATCAAGTACATGAGGCTTGATTGCATTGGGATTGTCCTTGTTCATAGAAGGTACACTGTAATCAAGGGCCATAATCTCTGCAACTAATTCCTAGTGGCCCAGCAAAAAGGAGCATATTTGAGTTATACACAATGAGGGAGGGAGATACATGTGGCCTAGTTCCTACACTGCTCTTCAATGGGGAGCAGCATAGGATCCTGGGAGGGAAAGTGGCTGTACATGTCAGAAGGCAGCTGGGGCTTCCTGTAACCTCTCAGCTTATAGCGGGCCTGGTGTCAGCCAGTATAAGAACAAAAGAAAACACCGCAAGCAAGAGAGGAAAGGATAGAAGAAACAGCCCAGGGCCTTCCTGTGCAGAGGATGGAGACAATTCTCAAGCTGGTGGTGTTGTCCCTGAGAAGCCTGTGGGTGGCTCCCTGTTCTCCCAGCCCTGGATCAGCTACTGTCCTGGCAGCTGGAGGTACTGGTCTAGGCTCTACTAACATCCACTAGGCTGCCCCTTGGGCAGAAGGGGTGAGCATATGTGTCCTGTGCTCTAGGTCAAGGCACCTGAAGAGTAGTTGGAGACTTCTGGTCAAGGTCACCTACTTAGCAGATGTTTCTACCTCCCCTAGGACTCAGTGAGCCCACCTTTCCTCTACATGATCTTTAATTATGTTGTTCAGAAGCACAATTGTAAAGCCCATGGATGTCTCCTTATTTCAGCCAATCAAAAAAATGTTTGTTCCTGTTGTTGCTGTTCTAGGTATAAACCTAGAATACACGTCTTTCCTTGTGTGCTGGATTAGTTTTTCACAAAGAATTTAGGTCCAAAATCCCTCAGAGCAAGTTGAAAGAGGAGAGATTTATTTTGACTCATGGTGTCAGTGGGCTTAGTCCTGTTGGTTGCTTGGGGAGAACATTGTGGCAGCAGGAGCATGTGGTGGAAGGGGTTTAGTTAATGGGGAACAAGAAGCAGAGTGAGACTAGGGACCAGGCACAACTCACAAAGGCACACCCTAGTAACTTTCTTCATGTAGGAAGGCCCTACCTCCTAAAGTTGCCAGAACATCCCAAAACAGCACAACCACTTGGGGACTAAGCATTTCAATACAAGCCCATGAGGGAGGGACAGTTCATTTTCAAATCATATTAGTGCATTGTGAATAGTAGCATATGCCACTCCAAGGCTGTTCCTTAGAAACTCCAGTGTACTCCTTCAGCTGACGCTGTGGTATGGAGCCTGGGAATTTGGCTGGGTGTGGGGTCAGGGTTTCCAAGGGCTCTGTTTTGTCAAGTACCACATGAGGTGGTGAAGTCTGACAGCTTAGTCCCTAATTATTTGTAGTATCACTTTGAAACTTTTAAAGCACCAGATAGATGTTATTTGCTTGGAATTGGCTGGCATATGTAGTTGAGAGAGAGAATCCTGCCTATAGAGATTTCTGATGTCACTGGAGGAGATAAGACATGTAAGGAAGGGTTTTTCCACAGCATGGATAAAGGTGGTCTTCTGCAAGTCCCCGGTGGCTTTAAGATGCTGGAGGAGTTCATTGCAAAGAAAGCATCGTGGAGGATGTGATGTCTGAACTTGCTTTGAACCATGGGCCCACTGAGGTAGCTGGTGTTGAGGGTCCTTGAAGGTGAAGGGACTGAGGGTGAAGCCCCAGGCAAAGGGAGTTGTGTGAGGAAAGGCACAGGCCTGGAAATGCTCCTGGCCTATACAAGTCAAGCAACCATTGAGTTGGGATTGGGTCCTTGGTTTAGATTAGCTCATTAGAACAATGAGCTAATCCCAGGAAGTGTCATGACCAGGAGAAGCTCTTCGAGGAGCCATCTGACAGAGTTTAACCAGCAGAATAAAGAGAGGCTGGAAGGTCTCTTCAGTAGATGACTAGCACAGTACAGAAACACGGAGCCTGTTTACCTCCCCATTCTTGTTTCGAAGAAAATGTGAAAATGTCACTGATGGTCTCTATCTGGATGTTTCCAGGTTCTTGGTACAAAATTCAAAGAATTGGAAAACACACACACACACACACACACCAACCAACCAACCAATAAGAAACTTTATTAAGAGCAAAGCACTGGTACACTGTCAAGACCACCTGAGTGGGAAAATACTCCAGGGCCCCAAGTTACTGCTCGTAAATTCTGTTTAAGACGTCCACAAATCACAAGAAGGAAGGTTCTGTTGCTAAGCGGAGTGGTTTGGGTGGTTATCTGTTTTGATTGATTGGAGTTCTATAACTTTTTCCTCTATTTTGCATGTCCTTTCCCATGATGCATCTGTTATATGTATGCCCAATTTTTCATAGGCATAAGACGGTGAATGGGGGATTCTCCTTAAAAGGGAGACAGTTTATCTTACTTCACATGCACCCAAAACCAGTCTGTGTCCTACCTGGATGTGTTTTGGAACATATTTGAGAAGAAGCTGATCACAAAAGGGGTGTTCCTGAAGTTTTCTAGGGGAAAAGAGATGAATTGAGTTGTTGGAAGGAGAGTCCTGCATTGCCTACATGTTGATACAGGCAGTGTGAAAGGGGTGTGCTTATTGCCCAAGCCAAGTGCAGTGTCTATTGCTGAGCTATTCCCTGGGCTTGCCTGCTTCAAGAGCACATTTGGAAATGTGAGTCAGAGTGGCTTGGGGCCCAAGTCTCTCAACCACTCCAAAAGGTGTCTGTCACCAGTGGAAAGATGTAGGCTGTAAGGCCAAGTTTGTACCTGTCCTGTCCCCTTCCCCACCCCCATGCTCCTGCTGTGCCCTCTACTCAACTCTAGCTTTCCTTTAAAATTTTAATGATTTGTGGGTATGGGTGGGTATGATGTGCGTGCCTGTGTGTGTGTGTGTGTGTGTGTGTGTATGTGTGTGTGTGTGTGTGTGCAGGCACATACATGTCATGCGCTGTCTAGAACTCACAGGGTAACCTTAGAGTGTTGATCTTTACTCCACCTTGTTTGAGACAGGGTCTCTCTTGTTTATTGCTGGGAAGGCCAGACTAGCTGCCCTTGGAGCTTCATGACTCCACCTCCCAATTACCATAGTCATGTCGGAGTCACCTATGTGTGCCACTGCACATCTGGCTTTAAATGAGTGCTGGGTATCCCAACTCTGGGTGACAGGCCTTCAGAGCAAACACTTTGAACCGCCAAGTCATCTCCCTAGCATTCCTTTCTTGATCCTGCATCAGCCTAGGCCTGGCTCTTGACTTGGTTTCCTGTTCCTGGATGGAGAGCATCCAGTACTAGGCTTCATCTGCTCCATGTCCTGCGTTGTTCTTGGCCTTTCCAGGAAGCTCTCTCTTCCTAGTTACTTAGAGGCCATTCTTGTTCAGTCAGACCTTAGTGGGGCTTCTCGCAGTGGGCCTTGATGGAATGCCTGTTTCAAAGAGGGGTGTGGAGAGGTTGGGGGGTGACTAAATTGGGCTGGACCTTGGTTTCCTCCAGAGTAAAGGAAGGGTGGCTCTCTTTCTCCCCTTTCAGCTTAGGTGAGACAATGATTGAAAGGCCTGGTGTGTGTCCAATCATATTGGCAGTGTGCACTTGTCCGTCCAGAGGAGGGACCCACCTCAGGGGCTCAACATGTCCTCGGGCTCCAGTTCTGCAGTTTTTCCTTCTTCCTCTTTTGAAAAAGCTCTGGCATAAATGTCTTGCTGCTCTTTTTTGTGGTTGTTAGTTTGTTTTGTTTTTGACCAAGAGCTTCTGGCACTGCCTTGGGAAAGGTCGCTAAGACACTAACATACAGCTTGAAACACTTTTCCTCCAGGGAGAATGTTTCATAAATGTTGGAAGTATTTACTCTAAGGAAGAGACCCAAGGAACATTCGCATCCAGGCAGGTTTTCACAAACTCCTGACAACATTGTTCATTTATACGAGTATTAAGACAGTGTTCCCAAGTAAGTAGCTTACCCACAACTTTTCCAGAGCCACCTATTTGCTTCTTGTGCATTGTTGCTGCACACATATGCCTTTGTAGGTGATATGGAAAGTATTGGCAAAGTTGATACAAGAGCAATGCGAGAGGGGAGTCCTGAGGTCTGTGTGTCCTGAGGACTCTGTAAGAGAGGGGACCCGGAACTAACTCATTCCTGACTTCTACTATCTCTGGATGTCAAGAACTGTCCTTACAGGACACTGTGATGGCTGGTGAACGCAGTGATGATCTCCTCCCCCAGGTCTCATTGTGATGATGTCTTTCTTGATGTCTGGGCATGAAAGCATCTGCTGAGGAAGAAGGGATGCTTTGGGCCTTCTCTCCCATCACAAAAATCTAGCCTCTCCATAGGATGGGAAAGGAAAATGGCAGGTACACCTCTGTCTTTAGAGCAATACCAGAAGAATCAACTAGTTATTTAACCTAGAAAAACAGAGTGACTTACTGACCAACTAGTGGGAACCAGATACTATAGTACATGCTGTTGCAACTTTTCTTTTGCTTTTTTTTTTTTTTTGTCTACATACCTATTGCAATTACCTTCTTGTTGCTGGGACAAAGCACTGGACCAAAAGCAGCTGATGAGAGGAAAGTTGTTTACTTTGGCTTACAGACTTGAGGGAAAGCTCCATGATGGCAGGGAAAGGATGGCATGAGCAGAGGGTGGGCATCACAGCAGGAGAGTGAGTTGAACTCTAGCAAGGGGGAGCTGGCTCTAACACCCCTAAGCCCACCCCCAATGCACACCTCCAGCAAGGCTCCACCTCCCAAATTGCCATCAGCTGGGAACCAAGCATTCAGGACACATGAGTTCACGGGGACACCTGAGTCAAAACAGCACAATAACATTGAGGACACAATGAGGTTAATGTCATTTACATTAGAGACCCAGGCTTGGAATGTTAAGTGGCTTACCAGCTCTGAGTCACCAGCTGAATGACAGAGTGAGGTTTAAATACAACTTATATCAGAGGCCAGGGACTTAGCACTTCCTGTGCAGGGTGGGATGTGGGAGAGAGTGTGTGTGCTTGGGTGGGGAGCCGCAGCTGTGACAACACCCCCCCTTACACGGTTGATGGAGCCAGGAGAGTAGATGGGGCAGAGGTTGCTCAGTGCCAGTCCCTGAATTTTCTGTGAGTGAGGAGGACACAGTTCGGCCCTGAACCCCAGGGTCACATAGATCCCAAATGTGCAGTATCTGCCAGGTCCAAGTTCAGCCCACATAGCAGCTTTTGCAGGGTGACACACTCTCCAGTTTGCTGTGGAGAAGACCAGAAGAGCACGTTCACAGCAGACCCAAGTGGGTGTCCACACTCCACATGCAGAACCATCTCCTTTTGGGAGGCTCCTGGTCCAATGTCTTTTTTCCCTTCCTTAGGGGAGATGACAGACCAGAATGGTTTGCCCTCCAGTGATCTGTTATGTTCCTGCAGACATCTCTTCCGCAGGCCAGATGCTTTTTGTTACTTTTGCTTCTGAAAACATCTACCTTCCAGTACTGATTTCCCCCATTGCCTGCCCACCTGTGGGATCCCCCTTTCTTCCCAGCTCCGTTGATGCTGCTCATACCTTTGGGCTCTGGTTCTCTGCCCGCCCCCTGTTCTTTTTATGGTTTTTATGGTGGTTTCACTGCACTGAAGTTGCTGGTGTGACAAGTGTTAGCCAAATGAACCTTTCTTGGGTTGCATGTGTGTGTCATGGTGCATGTGTGGAGCTCAGAGGGCGACCTTGGGTGATGGCCATCTTTTTCCTCCTTGTTTGAGACAGGGTCTTTTTTGTTTGTTCTTTTGATGTAGGGTCTTGCTCTAGCCCAGGCTGGAATTCACTGTGTAGCCTCAGGGTGGCCTCAAACTCCTGGAGATCCTCCTACCTCAGCCTCTCTGGTGAGTGCTGGGACTGAAGGTGTGTGAAGCCACACCCTGCCAGACAGAGTCTTTCTTGTTGTTTACCACTGGGAAAGCCATACTAGCTGGCTTGAGCCTAGGGATTCTCCTGCCTCCACCTCTCATTGCTGAGACTATGGTAATTGTATCCAGTTTTACATGGTATGTTGATTTGAATGTAAAATGTCCTCCCACAGCCTCAAGTGTTTGGAATTAGACCTCCTACTCAGTCCCCAGCTGGTGAAGCCCTGCTGGAGGAGGTGTGCTCCTGGAGGTGAACCTTGATAACCTGGAATTCTGAAATGAGCCCTTTTCTCCCACAAGCGTCTTCTGATCGTGTGTTTTGTCCCTGCTACCCATGGTTTTTGGGGCTCTGAAGTCCAGTCATCAGGCTTATTCAGCAAGCACTTTTAACCACTGTGCCCTCTCCCAGGCCCTCCAGTGTTCACTTCGAATATGATCCTGGGTGTGTCTTCTTAGTTCCTTCCTCACCATCATCCCCCACCTTCTGCCGTGGTGCCCCTTGACTTAGATCAGGCTTCTGCAGCTTTATCCATCCGAAGCCCCTGTCCAACCAAGAAATGTTTACATATACCTACATGTATTTTGTATAGATATATGAAATAAACATACAAATCAAACACTTAGGAAAATAAATTATAAGTAAATTTATTTTAACCTAATTCTTTTGTAAGTATAACTTTACTGTTTATCAAAAATAGGTGCAAGTTTACATACTTAAGAGATGTATGTACTTGTTTAACACAACACAATCAAAGATACACTAATTTGAGACTTAAATACTGAGGAGTAATGGTAGGGAAATATTAAAAGTCCTTAAACCATCATGCTACTGTAGAGCAGAGCATTTTGTATATATTGTAAAAAAAAATGCATGTTGTAACAGAACAGTCTTGCACTGAGCCTGCATGTTTCTGGCATGTTGAGTGGCACAGCGAGGAGTGCACGAGCCAAGTGCAGTCATGTCACATGATGCAACCCATGGAGTGCTGCCAGGAAGACCTTGACTGAGTGTCTGCTCGTTGCATGCTCAGAAGCCATTCACTGTTGCCACAGTGTTTGCAACCCCCACATCCACTTACCTGATGGCTTAAAGACTTACATGCCACTCGTGAGGCCGTGGGGACCGGGGCTGGGGCGGGGAAGGCATGCACACCTGTATTTTCATTCATTCAGAACTGTCTACTTTGTTTCTCAGGTACCCAGATAAGCTGTTTTTCCCCAAGCTCTTTCTCCTGGCGCCAGGCTGCCTTCGTGGATTCATACTGCTGGGCTGCTGTGCAGCAGAAGGGCTCGTTGCAGAGTGACACCGGGAACCTTCCGCTGTGGCTGCATAAGGTAACTGGAGACTCTCTCACACCATCCCTGTCTGATGTTTAGGTATGGAATGGAGGCTTGGAGAAACTGTAGGGCCTTCGTGATGATGGGGTCTGGCACAGTTCTGCAGTGGAGAGCACCTTGTGCGTCTTCGTGACATGTAGTCGGTGCCCTGCAGACTCTCTGCTCCCTGGTGGGCTCTCAGTACCTTCTGAATAAATGTGTGAGCAGAGCTCATTGGACAGTGAGCCCCCTTTTAATCACACACAGGGGTCCCTAGAAAAAGTACAGAATTCACATGAAGTTGAGTTCCTTTTAGCCACTATGTTCTTGGAGCATCTAGAAGCCAAGCCTGGCAATGGCCGCTGGTGACAGCTTTTGGAGTGGACTTCTGATAGGTCCATGCACTGAAAGGAAGGAGAGATTTTATCTAGGGACACATTAACATCCAGCCCATGTAGGGACAGTGGACAGGAGGACAAGGGCAGAGGTGTACTGTGGTGGTATGGGGGGAAGGCATAGAGCCTGGAGAGTAAGGAACTTGGGCTAGAGTTAGCAAGTGTATGCAGAGCATTCTGGGAGTAATGCCTCAGGGTTTTTTGGTGTGCCTGAAAGGACTTGGTTTTAGCTTCTTCATCTCCTGGCTCTTTCATCCTTCATAAAAGAAGAATGTGCATCGTCTGATATTCTTTTTTTTTTTTTTTTTTTTTTTTGGTTAGATTTCTTGACAACAATTTTATTCATAAAGAGACCTGGCTTTGATAGGCAACTAACTTCATTCAAAAATAATTGTATCAGCATTTAGGTTGAGAAAAACATATGCATCCTAGCCAAGTTTCTCTTTTAAAAGAAAACATTTTTTTTTTTGTAGATTATGAAAAAGACTTCAGAGATAATACTTAAAACAAAACTTATTATGTTCAGTAAACTTACAACTAACAGATGAAGAAATTGGTATATAAAGAATGAAGTGGTATGCTTAGTCATAAAACATTTGTGTAAAAGTTAGAAATACAATCCTTGCCTTTCACTAAAATTGATTCTCAGCTTTATAAGGTTTTGTTTTGTATTTTATTGTCTTTGGCAAAGCAGCAAATTTCTTTCTTCAAGTCTTTTTTGGTTTGTTTCGAGACAGGGTCTCCTCTAACTCAGGCTGACCTGGAATCACTGAGTAGCCCAGGCTAGCCTCACCTTCCTGGTGATTCTCCTACTTCTGCCTTCTGAGGGCTGGGATTAAAGGTGTGAGACATTGTGCCCCACTTCTTTCCTCAAATCTAACTTGTAACTTGAGTGTATGAAACACATGAAAGCCTAAGTGTCATGCTTTAAGAGGAGTGGAGAGGTCCTAAGCCCCCTCAGTCTACCTGCCTCCTCCTTGGGAACCATACAGAACCTCGGGCCCACTAAAGGCTTTCAGAAAACCATCCTATGAATCCAAATTTCCTGCTTACGTTTTATTTTCTGACACCCATATCCTTCTTTCCACATCTATCTTTAAGTTTCTAAGGCTAATTAAAAACTAAATATGGAGCTGGAGAGATGGCTCAGCAGTTAAGGCACTTGCCTGCAAAGCCTAACGACCTGAGTTCAATTCCCCAGTACTCACATAAAGCCAGATGCACAAAGTGGCACATGCATCTGGAGTTCGTTTGCAGTAGCTAGAGACCCTGACACTCCCATCCTTTCTCTCTGTCTCTGTGTGTTTCTCTCTCTTCTCTCCGTGTGCAAGTAAATAAGTACTTAAAAAAACAAATATGATTTCCTTTCACTAATATGAGTGGTGAATTTACATATTTCACCACATTATGCAGAAATAAACTGAATTCTTTTAAAATTCAATGCCTTGCTTATAGCAAATGGGAAACCATGAAACTTGAACTTCATGAAAGAGTTTCCTGGCTACAACAGTGACTCGGCATCTGAATGAATGTCAGCCCCTTAGTGAGAAACAGATTTCACCACTCTTTTATGAAGTGGTCAGTCTTCATATAATGCTAATTCCTAATGACTCTCAGCAAAGAACTGGGAAAATTGGTTTCCAAGATTTATAGTGAGTGAATTGGTTCCATTTTAATATATTTGCATAATGTATTTTCATTAGCTTCTTGGTTTTAGCTTGAATATAGGAAGCACCAGAGCTGGGGAGGAAGTGTGTTGTAAGGATGTAAATGTGCAATATTTGGGATATAGATACAATGTTAAGTATAGTTATCTAAAATACAGAGATATGTTCCTCACACATTGCAGTGCACTAAGCCCCAGACATCGTATTGATGTAGTCATAAGCAGTGCTCGGAGCAAGGACAACAGCTTGTGCTCACAATACAGTAAGTGCATCTGTTGAAATCTGAGAGCTCACCTGGTAAATACAGACCATCAGCTCCAGGTTGAAATCACTGCTTTGAGGTAAAGCTGTTATTCAAAATGCAAATGAGATGCTTTGGGACTCCAAAGGAAGACACAAGGACAGTGTTTAGAAAAGAAGTGTTTATCTAGAGCACAGCCTTCACCGCCCAGTCCAGCATGCCACCGGAGACCATGGAGCTCTGCTCGTTAGTTACCTTGAACTACTGAGGAGCGTTTGCAACGCTTTTTGCAGAGGCTCTTTTAGTTGCAACAACACTCCTTCTCCAAAATGGCAGTCCAGTGTCGGCCTTTGGCTTTGCAGATGCCATTGGAGGTCTTTTTTTTAAATTTTATATAAATTGTAACAGGTTATATACTCTTATCCCCTCCCCCAGTTCCCATTACCCTGGGGCCCTCTTCAGTTGGGTTATGGTATTCACTATGGCGTCATGAGGGCCTCAGTCAGTTCCTGTGGGGTAACGGGGGACCATGCCTCAGGGTATTCCTACCCACTCTGTGGCCCTTACAATCTTTTCATGTTCCCTGAACCATGGCAGGCCTGTTAGCAGTCTGATTTGGTGTTGCGTTCTCTGTAGCCTCTGGGTTTCTTCTTTGATAGGTTTTGACTGATCACTGTATCTGTCACCATCCCCCTGGAGCTGGTTGTCAGCAGGCTAGCAGTAAGAGCAGTATTCATGTCGCTACTCCCCCTGCAATTTCACCTGGGCTCTGGCAGATGTGGTGGGAAGTCGGCTATCTTCTTGTCTTACTGGTGGATCTTGGTTCTCCTCCGTTCTCTCTGCCAGACCAAGAAGTTTTCAAGTGAGCTTTCAGGGGTAGTACGACTGGACACCAGAGAGGTATGCCAGTCAAAGCCTGTGCCTGTAAAGGCTTCAGAATCTTCTTTGTCCAGGGGTGGGCTTTAGTTCTTAAATTTCAGATTTAACTTTAATAAGACTTCTGAGTCCAGTGATGGTGAAGCTGCATCTTGTTGACCCTTAGGGAGAGGACTATGCTATTCTTGTAGCTTCTCGAGAGGATTCCCAAGTTGTTGAGAGCAACATACTTTGTTTCCTAGTGAAATCCTAGAGGCACAGTAGTAGAGGACACCATTGAATTGGCCTACAGAGAGTTTCTGGAAGTCTACTTGAAGATGGGTAAAACCCAGAAGAGATGCAAGAGGCAGTGGCAATAGAGGCCCTATCAAGGAAGGAGGGATGATCTGGTAGTCATGTGGGTGGCCAAGCCTCGGGCTTTCTGCTGTAATGAGAGAGTGAGCAGCTCTGTTGGTGGTTGTGGGCAGCTTGTTTGCTGGGTATGTGGTTCTGAGTGTCTGAGCAGAGCTCTTGCCACTCACAAGATGGCACTTAAATTGAAGTCAGGATTTGCCAGGTTTGAAGGACTCTGGTCAACATTCCCAGGCTTTTGGTTGGGACCCTAGAAGGCCTTCTCTTGGGAGTAAGGGACCACAGCCACCTCCCAGGGGCTAGAGTCCTATTGTACATCACATCAGCACCAGGGGAATGAAGGGCATCTACATTGCCACTGTCTCTCGGCTGCCTGCAGCAAGGCTGAGTCCTCTCTGAAGGAAGGGGTGTCATAAACAGAGACCACTCCAAAATCATTAGGAATGTGCTCAGAAGTTGTGATTTAATGGAGTATGGCCATAGAGTGCTGAAAACTCTGTAAAAGCCTCAAATGGAAAATGTCCAGCTAAGGACAGTAAGCAAGAACACTCCTTTCGCTGGCTTTGATCAGGGCTTGGCAGTTGAGAACCGCAGATGGTGTGTCCCTTCCTCAAAGAACGCACTGTCTGGGGGCGAAACAAACATGCAAGAGAGTCCTCAGAAAGCCGGACGGACAAGGGACAGTGGTTTCCCAGAAACCAGGGATGGGTTTGCACACAGGACAGTGAGCTCTTACATTCTGCTGCTGCCGTGAGGGTTCGTTGAAATCCCCTGTGATCCTGGCACCAGGCCTCCAGTGAAGCTGGCTGGAGGCAAAGAGAGGGTGGGAAGTGAAAAATGAAGAAGATGGGGATAGACAGTTGCTTCAAAGAACAAACCAAAAAGGTTCTTTTTCCTCTTTAGAAAATGTCTCTTTCTAGTAATCTGGTGACAGAGGGAAGGTTGGGGTATACAAGAGGCTCAACCTATGGAAAGCAGAGGTTAGAGAGGAGGCTCTGAGACAGCTAAACACCCATGGGGGCAAACAGGTTCCTGAGCAGAGGACCTTGGTTCCAAGAGTTGGTCCTCAGTGGTGCTGTGTAGGAGGGAAGAGAGGCTGAGTGACTAGTGAAGTTCACAGGGATGGGCTGGTCAGGAGGCTTCCGTTCAGAGGAGGCAGAGTGAACATAGCAAGCAGCACTTGACGATTCACTGCTCATTAGAAGATGAAACTGGCAGGGCCATCAAAGGGGACACAAGCGCTATCCCGGGTCAGCAAGCTTCCTGTGGAGGGCAGATAGTAAAGTCACTGTCACTGTGGAAGCTACTCACACCTACGAGTCAGTGCACTCGTGTTTAGCTGTGGCCAGGCTTGGCTTGGTGGCAGTGGTGCAGTCATGTGGTAGAAGCAGGCAGGGTTCGCATGTCTGAGGGCTACTTGAACATGGGAGGGCCAGAGGAAGATGGGAGGCCAGCATGCTGCCTCAGCTTCAGGCAGTGTGTGGAAGAGCAGGTTGTGCAGGAAAGATGGATCATTTGTTTGGCCACATCCAGCCAGAGATGTTCCCTGGCCCACAGGACATTCCAGGTAGGTGGGAGACGTGCTGTCGAGATCACAGGGTGGGTTGGTGCTGTAAACATGGCAGTCTGTCAGCAGGACAGTGGTGTGGAAAGCTGTGAGACTAGACTCCCAGGAATTGGGTATGCTCTCCAGCATGGACCCAGCTTGGTGTGGTGGCACACACATCTTTAATGCCAGCACTCAGGAGGCAGAGGTAGGAGAATCACTGTGAGTTCAAAGCCAGTCTGGATGACAGAGTGAGTTCCAGGTTGGCCTGGGCTAGGGTGAGACCCTGCATCAAAAATATCAAAAAGGAAAAAAAAAGAAAGAAAGAAAGGAAGGAAGGAAGAAAGAAAAAGAAAGAAAGAAAAGAAGAGATGGGGCTGGAGGTGGAGAGGGGAAAGGGTGCCGTAGAAATCTCTGGAGATGTGGTTCATTCAAATGGGCCAGCAGGTGGCGCCCTAGGACTGCCTGATTATTGGCCTTTATTCTGTTTTGTTCATTCAGATTCAGAGCATAGGAAAAGATTGTGGGATGTCTCTTTTAAACAGAAAACTAGGAAAACAAAACCAATAAGAATAAAAAGCCTTAACTAAGTGGGAAAGTCTTATTTCTCTAGAATCACAGAAACGTAGCTGGGGAGTACTTGGAGGCTCCATAGCTGGAACATGGGAGATCATGGGAACCTGAGCCACATCCACATGAGGAGGTTGGAACCTCTGGGGTTACTGCCAGGAATCTGTTGTTTTGTTTGTTTTGTTTTGTTTTTAGGTGGAGTCTGGCTCTAGCCCAGGCTGACCTGGAATTCACTATGTAGTCTCAGGCTGCCCTCAAACTCATAGCAATCCTCCTACCTCAGCCTTCCAAGTGCTGGGATTAGAGGTGTGTGCTGGGTTTTGTCACTGTCCTTCGAGATTCTGGTGCAGCTGGCCTGGCCTGGAGTCCAGGGTGGCATCACTCATGGAAACGAGTGTTCATATTCTATGTGCCTGCTCGACGCCTGCTGTCTTGTGGAAATGTCTACTCTGCTGCGGTAGGCCTCAGGGGGCCTTCACTTCTACGCTTCTGATAGCCTCTCGGGTGAGAATGAAGTCACTGATCTGTGGACCACACCACTCTCTAAGAAGCAAAAATCCAGAGCTCGGTTGACAGACATTGTTTGAAAACAAATAATGGACATTCTTGCCCATTTCTCTATATACACTATTGATTGTGTTCACACTCCAGTGCTAGAGGGGAGTGGTTATGGCAGAGACCACCTCTGTTATGTACTGTCTGGCCCTTCCCAGGAAAGCCCTTCCCACCTCTTCTAGAATCCTTCAGTGCTGCAGGGGCCCAGGTTCTCCTGCAAGGGAGTGTACACACCCGAGGAGAGGCTCTTCCCTGCTTCTTTGTAAGGTGGTTCTGGTTCTCTTGGTTTTTCCTGTTCTAGCACAGGTGTTGGGCCCACTGTCTTCTCTGGGTTTACCTCCCTGATCCCCAGATGTCAATAGATACAGAGTGCTGTGCTTTGAGTGTCTTCCCTTTGGTGCAGAATTGAAAGTACATCACCTTTATAATCTGCCTTCCAAAAGTGGTTTAGGGGTACATTACCTTTTAGGGACAACTTTTCACTCTGACATGTTATTTAAGGGACTTCTCTGAACAGCCAATAGCCCATTCAGACATCCTCCATGCCTTTATCTCTCATTTCTCCCATGCTGTATGTTCTTGGTCTACCTACTTCTTACTTTCTGACCAATCCTTCTGTCTCTTCCTTTGCTTCCCATGAGCTACTGCACATCTCTGTCTACCCTGTGTTCTTGATGACCGGCATCTTGTGTTCAGAATTCCTTACCTTAGCTCTGCCTTCCGCCTCTCTACACTCTGTACTCTTCTCTGTGCATGGGCCTCCTCGTGTGCTCACCCCAGCACCCACAGCCGTGCACCAGCCAGAATCCCATCCTTGCCCTCAGGTCTTCTTGCTTTCCATCTGAAGCATCCTTCTGTGCAGGTTGTGGCTCTGCGCCAGGTCACAGGTACAGATGCTGCCTTGCTTTCTGGCCTCTCAGCTGCAGTGACCTCCTGCTTTTTCACTTTGTTGTGTGTTTTCTTTCTACTGCTGTGGTGTTTACCCAAAGTAAATTTGATCATGGTCTCCACTGTTTCCCGCTGTGTACAGTGTGGGAGTTGGAGCCTTCATAATTCAGGCCCTGGTTAACCTTTCTATGTGCTCCCAAGAGCTGCTGTGACAAATCACAAACCAGGAATTTATTCTTTCATAGTTCTGGAGGCCAAAGTCCAAAGCAAGGTGCTGACAGGATTGGCTGCTGCAGGGATAAGAGGGAGAGGCTGCGCCATGCCTGATGGTAACTGGCACCAATCCTTGGTGCTCCTTGGGTGGTAGACTCATCTCTTCAGACTCTGTCTCTGTCTTTCTCATGTTTCTATGGTCCCATGGCCTTCACCATCTTGAATTAGGACATCCTGCATTCTATGGCCTCATTGTAACTATATCCACAAAGCCTTACACCCCACGGTTCCAAGGAGACTGGGATTTTTTTTTTCTTGTTGAAACAGGTCTCATGTAGCCCAGGCTGGCTTTGAACTTACTCTGTAGCCAAGGATGGCCTTGAACTCCTGACCTTCTGTGTGCAGGGATTACAGCAGAGTGTGCTGGGTTGCAGTGCTGGAGATCTTATATGTCATTGCTGTCAGCTCTTTGTAAAGTACAACTGTATGGGGGAGAGGATGGTGAAGAACCTCGGGACCCTTTGGTTTCTTTCTTTCTTCTGGAACAAGAATCCCTAATGAGGGCTCATAAGAGATCTGTGAACTGGGGGAGGAAAACAATGGTGGCTTTATTTCTCATTCACTTGTAATTAAAATTTTACAGCGAACAATTGCATGTAGTGAGAGTCCTCAGCATCTGTAGCTGGCTTGGAATGCGGTTTGCTCTCTCTGCTTCAAAAATGCAGCAGTGACTGTAACCTCCCCCCCCCCCCCTAAACCGTGTGTCAGGTGGTAAGAAGGAGCATGTGAAAATTTGCAGTTCATGCCAATAGAATCCAGCTCCTTTGTGAACCCGTATGATGTTGGTAGCTTCTCGTTGTTATGACAAAACACCCAATCCAAAGCAGCTTATGGGAGGAATGGGTTTCACTGGCTTACAGTTCTAGGGGGAAGTTCAGCATGGTAAGGAGGGTGTGGCAGAACAGAAGCTGGCTCACATCTCTGGGAGGAAGTGGTCTAAGGGATCTGACTAGGGACCTGCCTGAGGACCAAGTATTCAAAACACAGGAGACTGTTAAACCAGCACACTCTATCCTAACACATGGTGTTTTCTTGGGAAACAAGGGAAGATGGAAGCGTTTTTCCAAGACTGTGCTGCAATGACTGCTTATGTCTTGGAGCAGGAACGGGACAGCCATGGAGAGACTGGTGAAAGCCACATCAAAACCTGCAGTTCACTTCATAGTGCTAGGCCCTTGTTACTTCTCATTCTTGAAACCTGTGCCATGGAATTGTATGTGGGGGAAGTTGCTGTGAGTTCCTGGAACACTCTGTAGGGTCTTGGCAACCTGTGTGCATCTGTCGTTACAGTAAAGGCCTGGTGTGGGTGGTGCTAGTTCCAGAGCTGCTGCAGCAGCAGGGACTGTGTCAGGTCACAGCTCTCGTCACTCTAGGGATCACTCTAGGGAATTGTACAGATGGGGCGACCCAAAGGTGGACAGGGAAGGAAATGGTGTAGATTGGGATGGAAGAGACATGCTCAGGATCCTATTCTGGCTGTCTTCCCTGCTCGATCTGGGGCCCGAAACTACTGTGAGCTTCCTTTCTCCCAGGCCTGCCTAGGATCATCAGGGGGATCAAAGTTACGTGCCCACTTAGCTGGCCCTTTTGTCAAAAGTTTGCTGTTTTGCTGGTGAGGTCAGTGCTTGCTATAGGCCAAGCCCTGTGCGGAGCATTTTTAAAAATGAGTGATCTGGTTTCATCTTCATGCAGCTGTGTTACATGAAGCACTCTTCAGGGTGGGGAAACTGAGGCTTCAGGCTCTCACTGCCCACAGCCACAAAGCTGAGCTTAAATTGAACTCAGTGCTCTCTGTGCTGCTCTAAGCCTCTGCTTAGCCCCTCAGTTTCCTGATCCTGCATTCTCACTCAAGATTTTGTGCCCATCAGACCAGAAGCCTTCCCTTATCCCCTGGTCACGTGGCATTCTCTGGTCTTCACTGCAAAACATCATGCTTCCATCTTGGTCATATTCTTTTTGGCTTTGGTTGCATATCCCAGCTGTGTTTTGGAATGAATGAAAGCCAAGATTTTTCAACATGTTTCTTTGGCATTTTATCATTTGAAGAGCTTTCAACCCTCTTAAAACCACAATAAATGAAAAAGAAGAAAAAAACCAGCAAAGGCCATGGTGACATTTACCTGTTTCTTAATTGGGATTTTTGTTGAGATATTGCTCTACAAACATGGGAGTGAATTTATTTTTTTTTTTCCTTCTGTGATTAGAAAGAAAATGGTGTCATCCTATAGTAATGTCAAATGAATGTCTACTGACTTGAAAGGGTTAGACTCCTGGGGAAGTCTCAGCAGGGTGATGGCTCTCACCATCAGTAGCAGTGGCCAGGTGGCAGGTGGTCTACAGGTGATGTGGACACGTTCACTGTCTCCTCGCAGAGCTCAGCTGCTGCTCTGGGAGTCTGACAACCTGCTCTGGGCTCTTGGTTTTCAGTTTTTCCCCTACATCCTGTTGCTGTTCGCCATCCTCCTCTACCTGCCCCCGCTGTTCTGGCGCTTTGCCGCGGCTCCTCACATCTGCTCCGACTTGAAGTTTATCATGGAAGAACTTGACAAAGTCTACAACCGCGCCATCAAGGCTGCCAAGAGTGCTCGCGACTTCGACCAGAGAGATGGCGGCTGCTCAGCTCCAGGGAATGAGACTGTGGGCCAAAGGTAACAGCCCATGGGGTCCAAAATCAGGTTCTCTGCCCTTTGGATTGCCAGGAGATGGGAAGATGGGAAGGGAGAGGTTTCACCCAGAAGGAACCCCCCCCCCCATATGACAGTCCTATCAAGATTGTTTTCCATGTGGAATGAAATTTCCTCACCTCGCCCCTTGACATGCACTTCTCATGGGGTGTCAGGTCAGAGGACGTAACTTCCTGTCTCTTCCGCAATGGAAAAGCACAGAAACTTTGAAGTAAGCAAGCTTAGAGAAATGGGGAGAAACCAAACCAGCAGAGCCCTGCCTTCTCATGACCTTTCTCTCGTTCTTGTTTTGGTTTGGTTTTCCAAGGTAGGGTTTTATTCTAGCCCAGGCTGACCTAGAATTCACTCTGTAGTCTCAGATTGACCTTGAACTCACAGAGATCCTCCTACCTCTGCCTCCTGAGTGCTGGGACTAAAGGCGTTGCCACAACGCCCGGCGTTCATTCTTATTTTTGTTAATAGTTATAGTACTAATAATAGCTATAATGTTTTTAATACTTAATATGTCCCAGACATTATGTTGAGTTTTTTTGAGTACATTACCTCACCAAATTCTGAGAACATTAGTAACTAAGTGCATTTACTGACCCCCTTCTTCTCCTCTTTGATCTCTAGGTAAAAACACAGCTCCTCAGCCTTAAGCCGGAGTGCTAGAGGACTGGACTATGCCATTTAGGCCCCATGGCTTTGCCTACTTGTGTCCCTAGGCCTCCCCGCTAGAGGCCCATGAGTTCTGGTTGGGCTAAAATTCCCTTTATACTATTCTAGGAAATTGTGGTTAAAAAAGAAAAAGCAACAGCTCCTTTGAAACTCATAAAATTTATTTAATAAATATGGAAAACTGGACACCAGGTACTGTCCTAAGAATTTATAAATATTAATTCCTTCAAATAACCAGACCATCTTTAAAATACTAAGAGAAAATGTGTTTCATTATTGCTTTCCTTCCCATTTTTTTAACCTGATTTTATTTCTCAGGACTCTAAACTTATCATTAATGTGGGCATTTGACATTTTCAGTGTGACACTGTTGAGTGTGTCATCTTTCATATTTGATGATCAGCGTGAGGCTCTCAATTATTTTTGTTTTCTTTGCAGCCTGTGGGAGATATCTGAAAGCCACTTTAAGTACCCAATTGTGGAGCAATACTTAAAAACCAAGAAAAACTCTGGTCACTTAATCATGAAGTACATTAGCTGTCGGGTGGTGACGTTGGCAATCATCGTGGTGGCTTGTGTCTTCCTGAGCTACTACTTTAGCCTGTCCTCACTGTCGGATGAGTTCTTGTGTAACATCAAGTCAGGGGTCCTGAGGAATGACAGCACCATTCCCGATCGGTTCCAGTGCAAGCTCATCGCTGTGGGCATCTTCCAGCTGCTCAGCTTCATTAACCTCGTGGTTTACGCTCTGCTGGCTCCCATGGTCATCTACACGCTCTTCGTCCCGTTCCGACAGAAGACGGACGTTCTCAAAGTATACGAAATCCTGCCCACTTTCGATGTTATGCATTTCAAGTCTGAAGGGTACAATGACCTGAGCCTCTACAATCTTTTCTTGGAGGAGAATATAAGTGAACTCAAATCATACAAGTGTCTGAAGGTACTGGAGAATATTAAAAGCAATGGTCAGGGCATTGACCCAATGCTGCTCCTGACGAACCTTGGCATGATCAAGATGGACATTATTGATGGCAAAACTCCCATGTCAGCAGAGCCCAAGGGAGAAGACCAGGGGAACCAGATGGCAGAGTTCAAAGGTAGGGTTTCTCTCTGGGCAGGCGCTACAACCCCCACCACCCTCTACCCCAAGTGCCTAGGCAGCAGCCTTCTAGGGCATAAGCCATCTTTACACGCCTGTCCATTGTCCTGATGTGGTCCTAGGGTGAAACCCCAGATCTGGAGGTGCTACCCCAAACCCCAGAGAAGGGAAACTTAGTGTTTGTTGGTGGTTCTGTTTCCCTTCTCACACTCATGCAGGTATCTGTCTTGACTTCCTGCCTTTTCAGTCTGTCCCCTTGATGCTCTTACCTGCTGTTCTCTGATTTCTGTGTAAAGAGGGACCGAGAGGCCTGGAGAGATGGCTTAGCAGTAGTTCCATTTCCCAGTACCCACGTAAAGCGAGATGTACAAGGTGGCGCATGTGTCTGGAGTTCATTTGCAGTGGCTGGAGGCCCTGGTGTGCCTATTCTCTCTCTCTCTCTCTCTCTCTCTCTCTCTCTCTCTCTCTCTCTCTCTCTCTCAAATAAATGATAAATAAAATAATAAGAAGGGGGACCGAGAGTTCATCAATGTGTGGCCCTGACTTGACTTTAAGACATTAAACTAAGAAACAAGCATGATAGAGCAAAACATTTGAGAAAGATTTTTTTCTCAGAAGAGAAGTTGATGAATACTGTGCCTCTTACTGTACTGCTTTCATAAATAGTTGTTTTCCATTCTGACAGATTCAGACATGCTTGAAGAAATGAAAACAAGCAATGGAGAGAAGAACACGCGGCAGAGACTTCTGAATTCTTCTTGCTGATGGTTTTGTCCTTGAACCCCAAGTCCATGACTTCTGTGACGAGAGATTCATTTTGGCTAAAGCGCCCCTGTTGGGATGGCAGCTAGTTTGCAGAAAGGTTTGGGTAGAAACGTAGAGCATGTTGTACTGAGTCCTTAATGAACATGATAGGGAACAGATGTCATGAAAGCATGGTTTATGAGCTTCCTACAAGAAGCTACATGGAAATGAACAAGCGAGCAAGGGTTTCTGGGTATGTCGTCACAGAAGAGAAGGACTCAGCACAGCACCTTGTAGAGCCACGGAGGAACGTGGTTCTCGTACCAACATTGCGACGTATCCCAGAAGCCACCCGAAAACAAGCACTTTGGGAGATTTGTCTTACGAAATAATAATAAACATTGCAGGATATAATTTATAATATGATTGTTGAGCAAGAAAAGCAACCCCTGGCTGACCAGTGAGGTTGACTTGTGTGTGTCAGGTCTTAAGTTAGCCTTCCCTCCCACAATGATCTCTCCTTACACTGTACGTGCCAACCTTGGCTAATTGGAGTCCTCTAACCACTACTCTCTGCCCTCCGACCTGAAGGGCAACAGGCCAGGGCACTGCCTCACTCTAAATCCAGTTCACAGGGTAGTCTAAAGCAGATCAGCTCATACCACAGTGACTTCAACTCAACAAGGAAGGCTTCAAAAACAGTGCCAGTGAGGAGACCTGAATTCACAAAAGTAGTTCAGTCACTTTAGTGACATCATCAATGGGTGCTATCTATACACTGGAAATGAGATTTTCCCAAAGCACATTAATACAACACAGGAGTGGTTACAGCAAGGGTGCTTTGCCCAGTACGAGCAGAACACATAAGCGACATTTGCTGTGTGTTTGAAGCCAGACCTCTTAGTGGGGGATTTTGTTTATAAGTACCCTTTAATTTATCTAATTGATACCATTTGAGAAGAACACTGATAAGAATTATAGAATAAATTATATAAATGGATGGGTAGGAAAAACACATTACTTCATAAACTTTTTTGTTTATTATTTGTATTAGACAGGGTTTCATTCTGTAGCCCAGGCTGGCCTCAAACTCACAGCAATCCTTCCTCAGCCTTCCAAGTGGTAAAATTATAAGCATGGGCATCCACATCTGGCTTCCTCAACACTTACGCTGTCACAAAATATGTTAGAAACCACTCACAATTCTGACCATGTAAATATTGTTTGTTCACATTTTATAAAAAAAAAATGAAACCCTCTAATCTGTGGTCTTCCTGATTTTCTTTTTTTTAATATTTTATTCATTTTTCAAGCAGAGCCACCACCTTGTGTGTCCTGGGGAATTGAACCCAGGGCCTTAGGCACTGGAGGCAAGTGCCTTAACCGCTGAGCCATCTCTCCAGCCCGTCTTCCTGATTTTCTAGAAGGCTTAACACATTGCTTAAGTGAATAATCCTCAAATGAGTTTACTTTTGGCCACTGGAGATAAGAGTTTACCTAATGTAATTGCTTTTTGGTGAAGAACAGACATTATATAAGCTGCTGTCTGCCTTTCAAAATGTATGCAAAGCAGATTTTATTTGTGACTGTTTCTGAGATGGAAATTTAATGATAAATATCAAGAATGCAATCAGTGCTTTAAGTTAGTCTGTCTGATATATTATTGTGGAATTATAGTATAACTTAGAAATGGTGGAAATTGATTTTGCTACATTTTTATATCATTGTAACAGATGTTTCATCCAATTCTCTGCTGTTTTCTTAGTGTTTTAAAATTTTTTGAAAAGGATTTTTGAAATATTTTTCTGGAATATGATTTTTTTAAAAAGCTTCCATCTTTCTAGGAGAGGATCAAAATTTGTATTTTGAAGTGGTAAAAATTGATATTTTACTTTAGGAAATTGGGAACTTTCCAAACACAACTATTTATAATCCTTTTATCAGACTTTGTATTAGTGGGGTCCTTGGTCTCTACCTCCCCATTTCCACTCTCAGATCTGGTTGGGCCCACAGTGCCCCAGGCATCACACACAGCACTGGCTGGGAGACTAGGAATGGACAGTGGACACACAGGTAAGTACAAGCAGAGAGAGTTCCCACAAGGAAGGCCCCTCTGGAGAGGAGCATGGGGAGGTGCCTTATCGTTTCTTCTCTCCCCCAGAGTTCATAGTTCCATAGATTGTGCTTCTGAGAATCTGGTTGAAATTTTTCCTAAAGACAGCAGACCTCATAACCTTCAGCCACAAATCTCTCGGTGGAAGTTTGTGCAAAGCAAAAGTAATGATTTTGAATAATAAGGACTCCACTGATTGCCTTGTGTGGCTTCTCTTGCAAGGTGCAGGCTGAAGAAGCCTGGAGGGGGGTACATTGAGCTGCCAATGAGGAACAGTTACAACTCCAAAGGCTGGGATGGTTTCCCAACAGTACATTTGACCTAGAAAGTGATTTTTCCATCCACTGAGTGACACCTGAGGAGTGAGCTTCTGGGGGTGCAGAGGAGAGGCTGCTTTGTAAGTACTCATTCCCTTATGACGGACATATCCAGACCATAAATGACCCCTGCTGGGCCACTGCTTGATGTCTAGCCTGTGTCCCTAGTGAACCAGACTCTCACAGCAACACACAGAGGTCTCCAGTATAGAGGGCCTTCAGCTTCAGGGTATTTTTAAGTCTGCAGACCCAGTCATCAAATAGGCACACTGTTGTAGATGTATTCTAGAGTTCCTTAGGAAGCTGTGCCCCAACCACCGCTCCAGAGCAAGCCAAGTGCAGAAAGGGCTGCCTGGGTCTTAAGTCGTATTTGTACTTTGGGAAGTGAACTTTGCCTTTTGGTTATTTGTCTTTATTTCTAGCGTCAGTCTGACCAAGGTCAATAAGAGACCTAGTGGGCCCTGTGGGCCTGGAGTGACCTTGATCACTGATTTTTGTTGAGTGACATTGATCACTGTTTTCTTCCAAGCGACAGCTTGTTATTTTCCTGAGTCTGTTCTGCCACTGGACTGGGCAGGATGGGCATAGCATTCCACCATTCTCCTTTATAGATGTCCTGTCAGGAGGCTAGACATTTCCACCAGTGTAGTGGGTCTGCTTTGCACATTCATGGTTTTCATGTGGAAACACTTGTCATTACATAGCATCTCCCATCCGAGTGAGCTGGGTGGGGTGGCTGAGCCACAGTGACTGTTCCTGGACAGTGACTTCTGTGAAATGAGGGTCACTAATTTGGTTTATTTATTCTGCGCATGTCAGTCCAGCCTAAGTAGAAGCTCTGCTACCAGGGCCAGGGTTTGGATTCGCTGCTGTTTCACCAACTAAAGCAGTGAACTGAGATGTGCTAGGCATGCTGCAAATACTTGTTGGGTGGATGAACGACCGAGATGGTCCTACTTGGTGGTAACTGATTTCATTTTAAACCATAGAGAGAATGGACAAGGAGGCTCACCTTGTTTCCTGTTAAAGGGATATTTATGTAAATGAATAGCTTTCTGCTGTGAATACTGATGAACCTTGTTAAAGGGATATTTATGAAAATGAAAAGCTTTCTCCTGTAATACTGATGAATCTTTGCTTTGATTGTGGAATGAGTCATGACTCCTTTCCAAGTTTAACACAGGTTCAAGGTTGCCTTGCACTGACTGAGGAAATTGAAGTGTTTAAGTCTCTGGTCTTGGTAATTGCCCAAATTAAGCCTCTTAAAAGGAGATGTGGAGTGAAATGTGCAATGACCAGTAACTAAGGTCTTTATTTCAGGGCACTGAGATAAAAAGGCTTCTTTGGGTAAACATTGGCATTTTGGCCCTATTTTTCACAAGTATAGTGAAACCTCTTAAATTTTAAAGTTGTATCACATGTGGGATATAACAGACATTAATTCATGATTGAATTTCCTGCCCACTTTAAATTGTGGTTCTAGGTCCCTATTTAGCTGTGAAAGTTCTTTGTCACTAATGCATGCAGTTTGTGATCAGTAATTGTTCTTTAAGTTCCTGAAAGTTATTAAAGCTGCTTATATTTCAAGGTAGAGGAGAAAAATCCTTGTAGGATTCTATGGTGTGACAAGTGTTCCCAACAAAAATGATACTTCAGCTCCTCTTAACAAGTTGGCTTTGTTAAAGCACCATAATTGCACTTTGATGAGACTCAGTACAGTGGTGCTCTGTGTATAATGACTAAATTTCTCTGAAAGTTTTACAGAAAAATCTTGTTCTTTTACAGCATCAGTTGGTAACGAGGCTGTGAGCAGATGAACGACTTTAAAAATTAAGATCAGCTTCAGTTTTATTCCACAAAGCCGTGAAGATGGGGACAAATGATAAGTGTTAGCAAATGATCCTTTAGAGAACTCGAGATTTAGAAAACTCTGCACTTGGGTGGTAATCGCTATTATTGAATTTCATGTTTCCGTGTAAGTTAGTGGGCTGTGCTCTGCAGTCTGCTCATGTTGACTCCCATTTAAAGAGGGCCAAAGGCTCTGAGCCAAGGCTGTTGTGTCTGTAGACAGAGATGAAGTGATGTTTTCGTCCTGCCCTGTGGTGGTGTTTCCCTAAATAAAACCTTTCCAGGTAACAAAGTGTCTAGTATTTCTTACCTTGTGTTTAAGAGTCATTTCCCAGAAGATGTAGCAGATGCATCTTCAAGTGCCTTGAGGCGCATCCCTCTGCTAGGTTTGCAAGATTCAGCGGGCTCTGTAGTGCTTGCTAAGAGCCATCTGGCAGGAACTATGGCAAGAAAGTCCTTGAAGGGCCACAGTCGGGGGGTTCTAAAGCTGAAAGGCCACGCTGTCTGAGAGCTGTTTGCCTGGGCTTGGGAAGAAAGGAATTGGGAGATGGCCTGCCCACTTCTATTCAAGAGAATGCTTGTTCAGTGCAAATTAATGCACTTTGCTGGTTAATAAATGATAGCCATGCAAAATCTTAGCAGAGTGCTAGAATAAACTAAGAACTCGTAATGTTGGCTTCCGCTATCACTGCTTTCTGCTCCTTAGAGTGGCACCCCAGGAACATTGGGTGCTGTGTTCATTTTCCATTGCCTCCTAACAAGCAATGACAGACAGAAGCTCAAAGCAGGTCTCTGGGTGAAGAGTTTGGACAGCCTAGCTGGGTCTTCTGCTCACGATCTCGGCTGCAATCAAAGTGTGGACAGGTTGTGTTGATCGAGAGGATCAGCTGAGGAAGCTACTGCTTGCAGAGTGATTTGAGATGTTGGAAGAATTCATTTTGATTAGCTCAAAAATCAACTGATTTGGGACCTTAATATATCTGAACGAATCCCTCTATCAGACTGGGGGCTTGGCTCCGTGGATAATGGTCTTGCCGCACAGTGTGAGTACATGAGTTTGAATTCCACATAAAGCTAGACTCTAGCACTTCCAGCCAGTTCTGGTGGCAAGAGAGAGGCAGAGACAGGAGAACAAATTGCCTTTGTTCTTCCAGGCCATTAGCCATTCTAGGGTGGCGAATGCAGCAGTGAACAATGAGAGACCCTGCCTCAAGCAAGGTGGAAGTTGAGGACCGACACCTGAAATTGTGACTTCACACAAGTGCACTGGCATGAATGTGCCCATGTTCACATGCACAAATGAATCCCCCAATTCTTACCATGTTCTCTTTTCTAGAGCAAGTCAGGTCCTGCCCACACAGAGGGAGGAGACTCTAGAGAACACGCACATCAGGGACATTGTGGGGGCCACCTTGGGTTCTGTCACCTTGGGCTTTGTCTCCCCAGCATTCTGAGGGCTCTCCATTCTCCACACTGTCTCCTGAATCTCTCTAATGTTTTGCTGGATCCTTCATATTCCTCACTAGACTGTGAATGCAGATCTGGTCACCTCTCTGCCCTACCATTCCCTCCATCATCAATTCAAGACTGGGTTTCAAGCTAGAAACAAGCTTGTGGCCTAGATCCTGCCACTTCCACCCATCCCAAGATTATCAGCCAGGACCCTCCCTCCACGTGCCCTTCAAAGGCCTTTCTACCCTCTCAGACACTCATGTTGCTCTCCCTTCTAGTCAAAAGCCAGTCCCAGCATCCCCTACGGGAAGTTAGCACACGCTTTGCTCTCCTATGCTGACACCTGTCACTCCCACCAGCCTGGAAGGTGTAGGTTGGTGCCTGCCTTGTCCTACGCCCAGGTGTAAGGATTACGCCTTCACCACTGAGTCCTGAGAGTGCCAGATACAGAAGAGGGGAGCAAATGATCAGAAATGTGCACACCCTTGCCTACCCACCCATTTTGCCCAGTTAAAATGGCAAGTACACACACCTCATCTTAATCCCAATGTTAGGGATTAAGGAGCTAAACCAGGGTGAAGGCATTTCTGAAATACTTCTAGGTAAGTTTCTTTGGCAGTAGTGTCTCCTAATTGTACACATGCTAATTTTTACCTGTGTAGTAGCTGTGTCTATTTTTCTAAGCATTCCACTTTGTTACTTTAGATGTAGTTGTTGAGAGGGCCGAGGCCATTATATTCGGGATGATGATAACTCCTTTGTTCTGTGTGTGGGTCCATCCAGGAAAGAGGTTTATTCTGGGACGATACACCATCTTCCCACCACCACCCACAGGGGAGCAGGGAGGAGGAAGGTTCAGGGTTGGGTGCTGTTGAACTGGGTCCATAGCTCTAGGACCCTCCTGATGAAACCAAGTTATAGTAGCAAAACTGCAAAATTGAGAATTTTCCTCCTCAAATTCTACTACTTCCACCCTCAGATAACATCAGGGGTCTGGGCTCCCCTTCTGGGAAGTTCATGAAAAAGGTACCAGTGCTCCTTTGTGTCACACTAGGGATGGAGCAGCAGGTCCCTCGCGGAGGGAGAGGGCAGGCAGGCCTGTCAACAAAGAAAAATAAAAGCCATTTTCAGGTTTTCAGGTTTCAATGTGTCTTTTCTCAGACACCAGGAAATGAAAAGCAATTAAAGTACTGTCAAAAATCACTTCTGAACCCACAAAAGTGAAATTTACATTACCTCAGTAAGCTTAGATAGTCTGATAAAAACTGAGCTTCCATGGAAACTTCGGGAATATAAAGGGAAATGTTCTCACAGTAATTTCAGAGCTAAGAAGATGCAAAGATTTCAACATTCATCTCATTTGTTCATTCTGAATATCCAAAGCGCCTGTTACAAAGGAAGCCCTGGTAAGAACAGAGGCCCTTGAGTCTCCTCACCATCTCCTAAGTACTTTATAAATAAGATCACCTCTTGAGAAAAGAGAAGCTTCATTTCAGAAAAAAAAAGAAATTGCCCAAAACTCTGGCTACTGCAAAATGAAGTAGAAAGGAAAAAAAGAGTAAGCTGTAGGAATAATCGGGAAGGTTGGACAGCTTGTCCAATGGAATATAATGTGAGACGTGTAAGTAATTTTCAAATTTTCAGCCACATTAAGAAAGTGAAATGGATGTTAGTCATCATTGTAACTAACTTAATATATCCAGACTATCACTTCAACATGACATTTCAACATAAGAGATGTTTTATGGTTTTTTTCCTACAAATTTTTGTAATTCAGGACGTATTTTTTTCACTTGAAGATTCACCTCATTTTAGCAGCTACATGTGGCTGGTGGCTCTTGTGTTGACAAAGCAGGTCAACAAAGCCTGTGGCATGCATGTCCGCTCCCACCCACTGATGCCCCGGGTCCCTCTACATGGTTGTAATGAACTGGGCACATATTCTGTTGCATTGAAACTCAACACGTCTGTGAGTACTTACACCTGCTCACAGTGCGATGCACATTAAGTGCCCCCTGCCTTTGAAGAATTGGGGCCTACAGTAGGAGCTCATAAGAGCTAGTGGCTGCTGCCCCAATCTTCTCACCACCTTGCCTTGAAAGTTTCTTCTTGATTTATTTGTGTGTTTTCTGATTATTACTGGGTTCCTCAAACAGCTTATACGATCTGTTAAATTTAGGTGGCTTATCTTAGAGCCTTGTCCAAAAACAACTGTTAAAGCCTATGAGGCACGCTTGATTTTGGACCGTTGCAATGTTTTTGGGGGCTGTGGGAATAGGTCACACGGAGGGAGACTGAGCCCAACTACAAACACAAGACGGACAAATAGCTAAGAAGCAGGGCCAGGTCAGTAGTGGAAAATCACCAGAAGGAATCATTACAGGCAAGGGACATTCTGACTCGGCATAGTAGGATTCTTCAGAGGACAAGCCAGGGGGATCAGGAACCACCTAAGGTGGAGGATGGGCGCCAGATCGGATATGGAGGGTGACTAGGCATTAATGGTGAAGTTTTGCTAAAAGATTTTTTTAAAAAGTTCCCAGAGGGGCTGGAGAGATGGCTCAGAGTTTAAGGCACTTGCCTCTAGTACCAAAGGCCCCTGGTTCAATTCCCCAGTACCCACATAAGCTGGACCCACAAGGTGGTGGCCCTGGTGCTCACTTTCTCTCTCTCTCTCTCTCTATCTCTCTCTTTCTCTCTCTCTCTGTTTGAAAATGAATAAATAAAATATTGAAAAAAGAATACCAAAAAAACAAACAACTAGAAGTCAGAATCAACCTTTAAAAAAAAATAAGTTCCCAGAAAGGCCTAGACGCTGTCGCATGATCTCAGGGGTTCAGGAGGCTGAGAAAGTTTGGTCAAGTGTTCTTTACTTGTTAACTATCCCACCCCAACCTCAGTGTAGCCCCTTACCGCAGGGAGAAGATCAATCAGTCAATGTGTGAACCAAGTGTGTCGCGCTGCCCACTGAGTCATCCTTTCTCCTTCAACCAGAGCCTGGGTGAAGATGGCTGAGATGTGTGCCGGCAGCAAGGTGGTGGAGTCCCTCTCAGACGCCAAGGTTGGGGCAAAGTCAAACCTCATGTACTTCCCTGGCAGGCTCAGGCATTGGGCCACTTCAAAGAGAAAACTTTGAAGGGGAGAACTTGAGACTGTGGGGACAGCTTCTGGGAACTTCTTTTCACACCCAAGGCGCTGTGGTGGAGAGAGAAACTCTGGGATGAGAGATGTGGAATCCAATCCTTTCTTTCCTATTCAGAGCGCTGTGACACTATGTGACCTCAGCAATCCTTGGGTCTTTCAGCTCTAGAATAGAATTAACAATTTCTAGCAGGTTTCTTAATATACTTTCAATTTTGAAGTAACGATAGACACACAGAAATTTGCCTAAATACAGGGGCAGAAAAGTCACTTTTATGCAACATCTAACTTTTCCTCAATGGTAATTTCTTACATAATGACTATCACATTGAAACCAATAAATACCAAAACACTGGTTCAATCTACGGAGTTTATTTAGACTTGATGAGTTTTACATGCACTTGCATGTGTATGCACGTACATACTGCTGTTTGACTACCACCACGATCAAAATAATGTTCATCATCACCCCTCACTTAAGTTTTGGTATCAGAAAATCTGGTTTAGAGTCTTCTCTGTAGTAGATGAGGTGGCCTCGGGAGACACAGTTTCAGGGTAGTTGTTAAGACTCGGTGAGATGATATACCTGGCTCAACAGGTAGTGGTTTTTCATGGAACCTCAGCAACACCTGCTCATGAAAGGAAGTAGCTAGGAGTTTGCTCACAGAGCTGAAGGGTGGGCAGTTCACCTGGGAAGTGATCCAGGAGAGGCAATTGGCAAGTTGTTCCTAAGCCCACACTGCCACACTCCCCAGGATTGGTCCCTGCGCCCCAGCCAGTGTCAGCAAAGATTGGGTAGAGCCTTGAGGGCAGCATGGGTATTTTCAAAACGACTCAGGAATATCCTTGACTCAGAGAGCCTCCTGAGGATAAGCCAGCCTGGCCTGTGGGTGTCACTGTCCCTTAGCCCCAGGAGAGGAGGGCTGTAAGCTGCAGAGGGAGCCCAGCCCCCAGGTGGTGTGCAAGGCTGCTTGGGTGTTGCTCCTGGGCACGGGTCTCCCAAAATCCTTCCCAGCCTGACACCTGACCAGGTGATCGCTCTTCAATACAAACCATGGGTCCCCTCGGTTTCTCCTTTCTCAATGTCATAGTCTCCTTTTATTTTTCATTTTGAAAGGTAAAGCAGACATGATGACATATTCATTGCCAAAAAAATAGTAAAATCAAAAAATCATAAGAGTTCAGAAGTAGATGGAGTGAAAGTCCTCCATTCTTGGCTAGGCTCTTCAGCCAGCGCAGACTCAGTGAATGCTCCAGTGTCTGTCTGCTTCTCCCTTGTCGTGGGTCCCACAGGGTGTCCCCAGACTCCTCCCTTGCTCTCCCACTTAATCACTTAGGTCTGGATGGTTTCAAAGGAAGGAGCATGAAAATTCTCTAAATGCACAAAGCATGATCTTTCCATCATGCCCCGTGGTGGGAAGGGCTTCTTTCTGAGTGGACTCACAGCCGGCCAAGAGGCTCTGGGGTGGCCGAGCATAGGCTGAACCTTGGGGCTTTAATGCATGCTTTGAGAAAGTTCTCCTGTATCCAACCAAATCAGTATTCAACTGATAAAAAACAAAAACAAAAAACACAAGCGAAAAAAACACTTACTTCAGAAGATCCATAAGGAGTAAAGAGCTGCCAACTGCCGCCCAGGTGGGACCTAATGTCGGGTCTTGTTCTTTGATCGGAATTTGGCTTTGCCTGACAATCTAGCTCTCAGGCAATCACGTTTTACTGTGTTTTCAGCTTCCAGCTGGTCCCTCAGAATGGAATCCGTCTACAAAGAAGCCTGGTGAATTCCGAGTTATAGGAACCAGTTCTGCTGGGTGGAGCTTAGCAGGTATAAGTCTTATCTTTCTGGGTAGACTAGTAATACATATTCATATTAGAGAGTACACTAAGAAATGAAATAAAGAGCTGGGGAGATGGTTCCATGGATAAAGCTCTTGCCTTGCAAGTATGGGGACCTGAGTTCCGATGCCCAGAACCTAAGTAAATGCTGATGGGTGTCATAGCCTGACGAATTTGTGAGGCAGAAACCTGGAAAGCAAAACCTATATGGACCCACTCACCCCCAGTCAGGCAGATTAAAAAAAATATTTTTATTTATTTATGAAGAGATAGAAAGAGAGAAGAATGGGTGTACCAGGGCCTCTTGCCACTGCAAACAAACTCCAGATGTGTGTACCACTTTGTGCCTCTGGCTTTACACGTGGCCCAACCACCTGTGTGTCTGCAGGAATGACAAAGGATGAGATCCAGCCTTTCCAGCTGGAAGTTTACCCATAGCCTCACCCGCACAAGAGGATGCTATCAGAGAGGCCTGACGCATTTCAAAAATTTAGCTATGAATACACTAAATTCTTCATTCCTTAGGTTCTATTCAGTTCTCCTTAATTTTTGCCATGCTTATGACAAAGGCACTGTGGAAAGGTACCATGCTGTGTGACTAAAGCATCTTTAGTAAATGCTTAGAGTCAAGGGCAAAGGAGAGTGTGGTTTAATCCCCTACCAATCATCATCAGATCCAACTCCCAGCAGCCCCAAATTTATAGTGTGATATAAGTTAAAATATGCCTTCTACTTTCATAATAAGACCTTTAGCCCACACTCAGCTGACTATGGCTGCCACGGATTCCTCCGGGGACCTTCAGGGGCTGCCAGGGGTTCTGCTGAAATATCAAACAACGGAGCAACCAGTGATTACTGTGGGATCTTGAATGGGGAAGGCAGCCTCCCTTGAACAAGACCTACCTGTCTGAATGACAGCCTCCCTTTGGCTCTCATAGGCAGGATTTGAGGCAGGGAGCCAGCCACACTCAGACCACAGCAGCCTGGAGCTCCAGGTCACTTTCTTCTTTGTATCCTTCCTCCCATCCCCCGCTGGCTTCTTTACCTCTCACTGGAGCTCAGCTCCAACATCAGACTAAGTATACAAGTGACACTCCATAACTCTGTTGATTTGACTGATTGATGCAGTTACTATGGGAACCAACAGATTCTGGGTAACTGTGGGATTCCTTCCTGATTTCATGCCTGACAAAATGTAGTTCTTTGGGCTTGCTTCTCCATCTGGGTCAGGAGAGGCACTGGTAGCAGAAGCTAGACCTGGGCTCCCAGCTCGCTTCCTTCACTTATTAGGCTTACATTTGACTAGTTATAAAAGTTGGCTAATTCCTGTACATCTTTAGACTGCCTGCAGAAATAAATGAAATGATGCCAATAAAGTAGAAATCAGAGTGCCTGGAATGACAGGATCCTTGCCAGGTCAGGAAGGACTTGGACCATCCTACTTTTAAAAACACTTTGGGTAGAAAATGAATAGCAAACACTACTACATAAACTGGGTAAGAGCTTAAGTGCATACACATAATGAATTATCACTTCTAGTACAAAAATAGAGTGCATGATGATTATGGAGTTCTAGAAGATTCTAGCTCAAGGGTCCTCGTAGTTTTCATGTCAAAAATTAGACACAGTGTGTATGATGAGATTTCACTTTTTGGAGAATCTCTGATTTCATTTATAACCTTCTCAAGCAAGGCATCAATAGTCTGTTTGTGGTCCTTTAGGGATGAGTTGTACAGATGAGTCATCTGGCCACAGAGTAAGTCTTTAATGAGCAGAAATGATCAGGGTGTCTCCACTGGAGCCCAAGCTACTGAGACACACTGTGTGCTTGATGCTCAGTGATGCAGGCCCTCTGCCACTTTCCAGCAGCACAAATCCATTGTTGCCTGGCCTCCTCGATTCTGTGCCTCGGTGTAGCTAGTGTTTGCACTGCCTGCCTCAGCCCAAGGGCAGCTCCCACTCTGGACAGGACCCCAGATTAGAGTATTATGCTTGTTCATGCTCCCAGAATAATTCTTTCAAACCTCTCCATGAATCCTAATGTCACCAGATGTTTCCCATTAATTTTTCACATCTTCTTTGGAATTGGATATGGTGGGTATTGTTGAGGAACACAGTGTAAATAAAGTGATGTCCTCCCTAATTCTGCCAGAGCAGCCAGCAATGGTTGGTATGTCGTCCTGGGTCCTTCAGTCTGAACAATGTGAGCAGGTGCCAAGGAAGTGTGGCATGAACTTGTGAATGAAAGACATGGAAAGAAGAGCTGTTTGTTATTGCAGCACTAACAGACTTATCCTACTTGATACATTTGGTTTTAAATTCACCATGTTGTAATAATTCTCTTTATATGTTTATCTGCCTTCATAATCAAGAACTTTATAAGGAAAAAGACCATGTTGCTCACTTCAGTTCTGAGTTTGTATTAAAGTGTCAGGACACATTAGTGTGCGTGTATGCATGAGTGTGTGCACATTATATAACAATATCAATATATTTATGTTTCGTATTTTTTGAGACAGGCTCTCACCCTGTAGCCCAGGCTGACCTGGAACTTGAAGTAATCCTCTTCCCTCAGCCTCTCCATGTTTGATGAGCCACCCCACCTGGCTGATGTGTACCGACTAGATGACCAAATCCGAATGGTTTAAGGCATTGCTTCATTCATTGATAGCTTCATAACATTATTATTGAAATAAAATCTTTATATTCCATTCCTTTCTCTCCTCTCATGATCCTTTGGCCCAAGAAGTCATCACAGATTATCACATTTGCAGCAGCTTCCTGACTGTTTTAACATCCATCCATCCTGTTACTCATTTCCATGCACATATATAATCATTTCCTCAGGAGGTGTTATCTGAATGTTTACTATGTGTTAAGTTCTGTGTTATAAGATAGGAATAGGAAGATGAATAAAACCATTCTCTCTCTCTTTCCCTCCCTTTCTCTGTCTTCTCCAGCCTCCTCTACCTCCTACTCTCTAAACGTCTTTCCATCCTATTTGTTGCAGTCACATGCCACTGGGATGAATCTTCAAACCAGGCACAATTTGGGGGAGGAAAGTATTTATTGAAACTAGATTGAGGGGAAGTTCCATAACAGCGAAAGAGGCTGGCCCTCTTTCATGGGTTCGAGCAGAGAGAAAAACCCATCACCAACACCATATACACAATAGCAAAAAGGCAAGAGGGACAAGGAGAGAATTTCTTACCCTTTATATCTCCTTAGGGTGGGGTCTTGAAACCCTTCCCCAGACTTAATGTCTTCCTGAGTCTCTGGAATTTCCTTCCTGCACTGCCCACACAGGAAAGGATGTTTACTTCTAGCTTATTTGAGCTTCTTTACATCCTGCCCCTTGCTGAGAGGCTGCCTTCCTGAAAAACATCCTCAGAGACCCACCCAAGATAATTAAAAAGATCAAGTTGACAACAAAACCTATCACACTATTCCTTCATAAAGCAGCCTTTATACTCACCCACCATGACTCAGGGAACTGAGTGGAAGAGGAGATGGAAAGATTGTAAGAGCCATGGTGGAGGAGAATATCCAGAGACATGGCCCCCCTCAGTAACAATATACAAAGGGGGTGGAACTGGGTTGATTCCTAGGCTATCCATAACCTCCTACCCCATGGATTGATCCAGACTGCCACGGAGGAGTATACCCAGCTGATTGGGGACAGGGAAGAGGGAAATTGGGGAACTGGGGACACCAACACATTATTTGCTCATTCAATGTATCTAAATATGGATAATAAAGATATAATTTATATATAAAAAAGAAAAGACAGCCTCTTTCAAACAAATGGTGCTAGAAAAACTGGGTATCTATATGAGAAGGATGAAGATAGATCCTCATCTCTCTCCATGCATAAGAATCAAGTTCAAATGGATCAAAGAACTGAAAAACTGTTAGAAGAAAAAGTTGGGGGAAAACTTCAACATACTGGCCTAGGCAAGGACTTTCTGACCATAACCCCATTTGCTCAGGAAGTAAAACCACAAATCAACTACTGTGACCTCATGAAATTAAAAAGCTTTCATAGAGCAGAAGACACTGTGAACAGAGCAAAGAGGCAATCTACCCAATAGGATAAAATCTTTGCCATCTATACATCTGACAGAGGATTAATATCCAGGATTTACAAAGAACTCAAAAAACTAAATAATAAGAAATCAAGCAACCCAATCAAAAAATGAGCTACAGAACTGAATAGAGAGTTCTCAAAAGAAGATATACACATAGGCTATAAACATCAAAATACATGTCCTATCTCCTTAGCAATCATAGAAATACAAATTAAAACTACTCTGAGATTCCATCTCATTCCTGTCAGAATGGCTATCATCAAGAAAACAAGTGACAATAAATGCTGGTGAGGATGTGGAAAGATAGGAAGCCTTCTACACTGTTGATGGGAATGTAAACTGGTACAGCCATATTTTGGAGAGCACTATGGAGATTTACCATATGACCCAGCCATACCACTCCTTGGCATAGATCCTAACGACTCTAGTCACTACCCTAGAGATACTTACTCATCCATGTTTATTGTGGCTCAATTTATAATAGCTAGGAAATAGAACCAACCTAGATGTCCCTCAACAGATGAATGGATAAGGAAGATGTGGTTCATTTATACAATGGAGTACTATTCAGTGGTAAATAAAAATGAAATTATGAAAATTGCAGGGAAATGAATGGATCTGGGAAGGATGATACTAAAGGAAGATAACTCAGGGCCAGAAAGCCAAACTCTGCATTTTCTCTCTCATATGTGGGTCCTAGCTACAAATGTTTAGACTTGTATGTGAGTTGGAGTAAAAGTCAGTAGTGGAGTCCAGTAAGCTAGAAAGGGGCTAAAAGGGAGGGAGGAGAGGGGAGACTTATGGGGAGGGTATTTTATATGTGTTAGTAAATGAAAAGATTGCTACTGGTGCAATGACCTAAGTGAGGTCAAGGGAAGGGATTGAGGAAAGGAAGGGTGAGAGGAAAAGACACCATAGTGTTGGGAAGAAACGACAGTGGAGTGTTCAGCACTGGGACATCTCTATCACACTTCCTGAGGCTCAGGGTCTATTGCGGAAGAGGTGAAGGAAAGATTGTAAGAGCTAAAGGAAGGATAGGATTGCTTACAACGCAAACTTCAAGACACAAAATGGCCTTCATAATGGGAGGAAAAGATGAAGACATTGAAACAAAATAGAGACTAATTCAGAGGGGGAGGGGATATGATGGAGGGTGGATTTGAGAGGGGGAAAGTGAGGGTGAGGAGGGGTTGATCATGATTTATTGTCTATAATTATGGAAGCTGTCAATAAATGTTAAAAAAAAACAAACAAACCTTTCAGACAAACCCTGGGCAACACTGCTTAGCATACCCAGCCATTACTCCTTTGACTACTAAGGTGATCACATGAGAACTGTTACAGACGGGAGGAGCCCAGGGAAATTGACACTTAAATGTAACCCTGGAGCCTGGGTTAGATACTGAGTCAGAAAATATGAATGGAACAACCAATGAAACTGATAAACGCCTGGAGTTTAGTTCATAGTAATGTGTCAGTGGTGGTGACCTCACCTTAACGAGTGTACCAAGGCTGTTTTTACCCATGCTTGTCTCTTAACCTATGCTGATCTCACTGTCTGTTGGAGAATGTTTTTGGTATTTTTCAGAAGGCAGCAAGAGCCATTTCTACCAAAAAGACCAGAAATGATATTTGACTTCCTGGCAGGAGATAGACCACCCCTAATGCATCAGCTTGAGGCCAGGTGAAACCACACAGAAAGTTGAGAGAGTGCTGCCTCCCCCCCCCCCCCAGCAAGCCCGACACCCTGGGCCAGGGCGATGGAGACAGAGACCGAAGACACTCAAAACATTCCAAAGCAGAAATCCAGAGGCTGCTAAGAGCTCAACACTAAAGCAGACTTAAAAAAACTCACCCACTATAGCTCAGGGAACTTTGTGGAAGAGAGGGTGGAAAGATTGTAAGAGTTATGGTGGGGAATATCCAGAGACCTTGCCCTCCCATACACACACACACACACACACACACACACACACACACACACACACACACACGCTGCTCAAACAACACATAGCTCCATTCTATGGAGCATTCCAGCAATCCCTGAGGAGGGCCCTTGGTAGAATGGGGGCAAGGAGGAGGTAAACAGTGGTACCTACACATGAACTGTACATACAAAGTGGCTACTTATTAAAAAATAAATAAGTAATTGAGTTTTTCAAAAAGGTGCCTGGGGCTGGAGAGATGACTGTTTTCTCGCATACCCTGACAGCTCAGATTTATCCCCCAGTACCCACATAAAGCTAGGTGCATAAAGTGGAGTATGATTTTGGAATTTATTTACAGTGGCAGGAGGTCCTGGCAGCCCATACTTATTCTCTGTTTGCCTCTTTCTGTCTCAAATAAATAAATGCATAAATAATATTCTTAAAAGCACCTGTCATGCACTCTTTGGCATGAACAAAGGTTCTGATATCCCCCATCCACACCCAAATTTGAGAACTACAAATTATACCAGCCAGATTGGACTCAAAGAGATCTGGAAACTGGTCCTGGAAAGACCTAGCTAGGGCTAGACCCTTAAAGCCTATAAACCTCTATTCTCTTAATGTAACTGTCTTCATTGGGGAGAGGAAAACAGGAGAGAAAGAGACATTGCTGAGGGGTAGAAAGGTACTTTAAGGGTAGTGAATGGACCAAGAAGGTAGACTATAATCCACAAAACATTTTCTTTAGAAGGATGAATAGACCTGGGAGCCAACCAAAGCTTCTAAAATAGTCTGTCCATGTGGAGTGATGTTGCTCAGTCTCTGTCATATGATTTTAGTCAATGAAACCCCAGTAATCTTATCAGAGACAATTAAATTCCTCATTGGCATATTCAGTTTTGGGGAACATAAAGAAATATCAGATTAAAACCTGTTCTTGTATCTGTTGCTCTCCAAATGTATTTACTTTACAATGATGAGCATACCAGGTATATTAGCTTTCTGTCAGTGTGACACAATACCTGAGGTAATCAACATATAAGGAGGAAAGACTCGTTTTGGCACATGGTTTCAGAGGATTCAGTCCTTGGTTGACTGGCCCTTATGGTTTTGGGTCCATGGTGAGGCAGAACATCATGGCATACGCTAGAACAAAGCTGCCTACTTCATGGTGGCTAAGAAGCAAAGAGACTTTTCTTACAAAGCCCTTCCCATAAAACCCATTCACTACAAATCTATCAATGGATTCATCAAATCATGAGGTCAGGACCTTCTTAGTTCAATGAGCACCCAAAGGTGCCATCTCTGAATGCCTGGAGGACCAAGCATTCCAACCTATGAACTTTTGGAAGGCACTTAAAACCCAAACCATAAGAGCAGGGTGCCATATCTTGGGGGTGGAGTTCTGGGCTTTCTTAGCTCCCCTACCCTCTCATTTGCAGACACAGCAAGAAAGTGCACAGTGTGGCCTGGGAACCAGGAAGGGAGTTCTCACAGACTTGAAATCTGCTAGTGCTATGATCTTGACCTTGGCCTCCAGAATGGTGAGGACTGTGTTTCTCTTGTTTATCAGTGATCCAGTTGATGGTATATCTTAAGAGCCTGACTAACCTGAGAAACTGGATGAAGAGCAATGCTGTGGATACGTCATGTGAAGCGCATGAGAGCCAAGAGCCACTGTGAGAACACTGTTGAGGAAAGCAGCCAAAGAACACAACAGTCCTCTTCAAATGTGCAAAGAGCAGTGAGAAGAAAGTGAGCACGCCAGGACCCTGCATAGCGGACACCTCATCTGCAGTGTGCTGAGCACCATGGGAGCCTGCATGGAGGATTCCTCATCCGCAGTGGGCTGAGCACCATGGGAGCCTGCATGGAGGACTCCTCATCCGCAGTGGGCTGAGCACCATGGGAGCCTGCATGGAGGACTCCTCATCCGCAGTGGGCTGAGCACCATGGGAGCCTGCATGGAGGACTCCTCGTCCGCAGTGGGCTGAGCACCATGGGAGCCTGCATGGAGGACTCCTCATCCGCAGTGGGCTGAGCACCATGGGAGCCTGCATGGAGGACTCCTCATCTGCAGTGGGCTGAGCCCTTTTACAACCCAGTGGCCAAATGAGAACTAAGAACTTGCGAAACACATGCAAATTCTACTGTTGATTTTCCTCCTCCTTGTCCAGAACCATTTTGCTTCCCATTGTGTATTCATTGAAATATTCCTGATCTGCAAATGTGTCTGTTGTTCAGATTCTCATTTGAACTAATTCTCCATGGAAAGAATAAAGTCATTCACATCTGTTCATTTTTTTAAATGGATGAAAGTTTTATATTTTTGTTCTGAATTTTTTTTTAAATGCAACAGTGTTGGGGACAAGAGATTACAGACTATCGAAAAGGAAAATGGGGACTAAAAGGAATTTTGGCTCATAATAAGGAAAAAAGAGCATGGGTTCAAAAATCAGAAGAATGGAATTTTACTTCCTGGCTCTACAAATCTCTGTCATGTGATTTGAGCGTGTGTCTTCACCTCGATTTCCTTAGCTAGAAAATGGGTATTGATGGTGCCTATTTCTCAGGGCTTTGGGGAGAAGTAAATACAATTCAAACAAAATGCATGATATTATTATGCCTAGCGTCTGATGGACATTTGATGGAGAGGAGTGATTGCTATCACTAGGAGTTTTCCTGGTTATTTATTCTCCATGAAGGTAAGGTCTTCTGGAGGAGGTGAGCAGGCTCTCATGGAGGTTTCAAAGCAAAGACTGAGCAGCTGCAGTAGCGGCCTTGTGGGAGGGATTTGTGCTTTAGGCAGAAGACGGAATCTCCTTGATATTTAAACACAGGGCTCTCTCTAGTGCCTCTTTCATGTGTCTGAGCTTTGGCACACGTTTGCTCCTGTGACTGCTCAGGACCTTCCTCCACCTAAACCTGAGGCAAGCTCTTTTCCCACCTCCGAACCCAATGTTCTCTCCTCTCTGGGTCTCCTCTCTGCTCCCTAGGCCATTGGCCAATCCTCCTCTATCCTCATGGCTCCAGACTTCTAATAGTTGCTCTTTAAAATGAGAGAGAGAGAGAGAGAGAGAGAGAGAGAGAGAGAGAGAGAGAGAGAGAGAGAGAGAATGGGCATGCCATGGCCTTCAGCCAAGAACATGAAGTCCAGATCTATATTGGGTGACTAGTATACACGGTAGGAACACGTACATGTGTTCGCCACTTGCTATATACTAGAATGCTGAAAACAGTAACTGGGCTCTAACCCACATGTCCATCAGGAGCATAAACTATAAATAGGTTGTAGATTATACGAGCTGTACCTACAATGTAAATTTCCAACTAAAGGGCCAGTTGCGACTATGAACTTGACGTCATAATGTAAGCACAGGAAGTTAGACAGCCAAGAATACATGGTGATTGAAGGCAGAAAAGCGCAGGGCAGGCTGGAACAAGGACAGTGGCTTAAGTGAGGACAGGTGTTCTGAGTGCAGGTGATACCGTTTCTGGATGTGACAGTTGGTTACAAAGATGTGTTTGTGAACTTATTAAATCATTATCATCTCTGCTTTTACCTCTGTGCATGTTTTATTTTGGCAAGAAATATTTTAAATGAGGCTTAGCAAAGAAAAAATTGCAAAGGAATTTAAAGCCACACTGCTCAGTGCAGTTCTAGAAAATTTAAATCAGATATTATTTATATAATCATTGTGTTCAAGAACTTAGCAATCTAAAGAAGAATAGGACAGAATATTTAGCTTGGAGTAGTTATAATATAGTCAGGGATAAAGCAGGGTCTCTAAAAACCATGCAGATGGTAGAATTCAATACATGGAAGGGAAGAAAGGACAGCAGCAGAGGTTTTGTCTCAAGTGTTTAAAATGCCCATTTGACCAGGTTGGGACAAAGGTGCTACCCCACAACCAGCGTACACAACTGTGCACACTGACAGGCAATGTTTCTCCTTTGTTTTCATAACAACCTTCATGTCAGGATCGGCTGAAAATTTCCATTTTACAGGGGAAGATGCTGAGGCCAGGATTCAGTGCTTCATGTCTTCTTCCCTCCTCCCTCTTCACTCTCATGTAACCAATCTCTTCTTTGCTTTTTCTCAGATTCTGCGCATTGCTCCCAGCCCCTTGCCCAGGCTCTTGCAGGCACCTTTTCCTCTGCTAGGGCCTTTCCCCCTGTGAGTCTCACACACTTTGAACTCACTGTTTACCCTCTCCTCTGACATCCCTTCCCTAAGGAAATCTGTGATAGACACACTTCGCTCTTCTAGGTCTTGGATGAAGCCTCATGAGAGCAGGAGCCTTGTTGGCCCATTACACAGCATGGTGACACTCAACAAATATGTGATAAAGCTTCCGTTGAGTTAGTCTGTTAAAGACGTACCATAAATAATTAATATATTCTTAAGTGATGAAAATTCAGAGCAAGAATTAAGCATAAGCGATGTGCTGTCACTTGCTATAATTCCACTTAATTTATTGTCATCACTGCTCATTCTTCAAAGCCAAGCAGAACTTGTTCTTATAACTCACCCTAAGCCTTTTTACTAAAATAAGAATAATGAACTTTTTTTAATTGGGGGGTACATTTGGTATTCTGTCTTTGCTCTATTTCCTATTATCTTATGATCTTGTCTTTTCTTCCAGTAGGAAATGAGTCTTTTTGCTGCCTGCTTAAATGTTTTCAAGAAGTCCTTGGTTGCCCTGCCAACCTTTCTTTTCTTTCTTGCTCAAGGCAGAAGGGGGGATAAAACTTGGAGGGGGAAGACTGGAAACTAACACACATCTGGATGTGCAATGTGCACTGTGGTAGACTGAAAGCTGACAGCGAACCTATAATGTTCACTGTGGTAATTGTGTTTTTCCAGTGATCACTGTTCCTAGAAGTGGGCTGAGGTAATAATTCAGAACATTCCCCTCCTACCTGAGTGTTGAAACACCCAGAGAAACTGTATCTTCATTGAACTTTTAGCTCCACAGTGGTTTTATAATTAGATTTCTGCCTCCATTTTCTTGATTTTCAGCACACATGTTATGCTTCAATCACACAGAACACAGTAACATTCTCACATAAGACAAAATGTAATTTTCCACTGTATCTGCAAGTTTACGCATTCAGCCTGGGTGCAAGCACCATGCCTCCTCTCCCTCCTCATTTCTCCACATTATGGGTCTTGTTTGTGCTGCCCTGTGCTCACCTTTTCTGCATGTGGAACCAATTTTTGGTCATAATTCCACCCACCAAGGAAACAAAAATCCCCATAGGACCTTCTCTTAGTCTGTGTGAAATCTGAAATATGAATTTCCAACTGAAAGGAAGAAGCTGATGTTTATGATTTTCTCCCTGCCAGTTTTCAAAGGGCTCAGCTTCCAGGAGAGTAATGCCAAAAACGGTGTGAAGGTGCACCAGGTCCACATGAGCAGAGGCCACCCCCAAAATCCACTGCCTTGGAGAGAGAGAAGCCTCCAGCCAACCAAGATGGTCCTAGTCATCTCTAGGTATTTGCTGGTTTCTGAATCCAAGGTTCTTCCTTTCTCCCTCCCTTCCTTTCTTTTCTTCCTCTTCCTCTTCTTCTCTCTCTCATATGAATTCCCCATGAGCATGAGTGTGGAGATCAGAGGAAGACAATGGGTACCTTCCTCCATCACTCTTCAACCTATGTCTCTGAGACAGAGTCTCTCACCAAACTTGGTGCTCCCCATTTTTCAGTCAGACCAGCTGATCAAGGAGCGCCAGTGAGCCTCCCATCTTCACCCCTTGGTGCTGGGGTTACAGGCATGTTGCACTATGCCAGGGTTTATGTGGTGCTGGGGATTTCACTCAGGTCCTCATATTGGGGAACTAGTGCTCTCACTCACCGAGCCATCTCTCCAGTCCCAAGGGTCCTTTTTCTAAGGATGCTTGGTGGCCAGTATGTCTGTTGACTCCTCCAAATATTCACTGCCATAGAGACAAGATCCCACTGAGTTCCAGTGATCACTCAAGTACGTGCATACTCATCTTCCAGTTCCTGTTCTCTGTTCCTTAGTCACGATTTAGGGAAGCTCCACTTTTCTAGAGCATGTCACTTGAGATCAAGCACATCAGTGAATGGCTCCAGTCATGACCATGATGGTTATGATTGTCAACTTGACTAGATCTAGAATCACTTGGGAGGAAAACCTCTGCGCATGACTGTGAAGGTGTTTCTAAGGTTCAGGCTAATTGAGGTGGGAAGACCCTACCCCAAATGTGAGTGGCAGCATCCCACAGGCCTGAGTTCCAGACTGAATGAAAAGGAGAAAGAGACCTGAGCACCAGCATTTGTCAGCCTCTCCTTCCTGGCTATGGATATGATCTGACCATCTGCTTCACGCTTCTGCAGCCATACCTGACCCCCCATGTGGACCACAGTCCTCAAGCAAACCTTCCTTCCTTAACTTGCTTCTTGGCTGGTACTTGGTCACAGCAACAAGGAAAGTAACTAATACAGTGACCAACATATTTTTGAGAGAGAAAAATGTGAGATAGTATTTTACCAAGAAATATTCCTGAACCTTCCTTCTCAGAAATCACTCTAGGAGAGTGAAACAAAACAAGACAAAAAAATTGCCAAAGGTTAAAACAAATGTCTTGTGGTGACTTCTGTGAGTGAGCACCCCTCTGAGAA
>PVHP010008334.1:0-53630 GCA_004024765.1 Zapus hudsonius | reverse complement strand
TGGGTCTGGCTTATGTGGGTCCTGGGGAATTGAACCTGGGGCCTTAGGCACTGGAGGCAAGTGCCTTACCGGCTGAGCCATTTCTCCAGCCCTATGGCTGGCATTTTAAGTAGCCAACCTCATCAGATCTTTTAGCTTAAAGTCAGGTATTATATAAAAGATTAATGGATTAAAAAGACATTCCTACTTCTGAAGAGAGTCCAAGGATTTCAGTTTTCTACCCCAGTACTCAGGGACAAAGGTTAGTGATCCTTTCTTATACAACACTGTAACCAACAGACAAGACTATGGTGTGTGTAGCTTCTAAACCAAGGCACTGGGAAGCCTTACCATTTCAGGGAGGAGCTTACAAAGCCCTACTCCCCTCTGAAGCTTTGTGGGCAGTTAAAGGCTGCTAGGAGGAGGGGCAACAAGGCCCAACCTCTTCCTGAAGAGCCTTGGGAACTAGTGGTTACTGGGAAGAAGAGGCATTTTCCTCAGTGGTATAATACTCCTGTTAACCACCCTCATTAAACACAATGGATCACAATGAAAGAAAGTTGAAAAGGGAATAATCAGAAAGAAGGGATTCAGTAGGATGGGGCAAGAAGGAGATGATGTAAATATGATGAAAATGCATTTACATGAATGAAATTGTCAAATTAAATTTTTGTTTTCAAGCTGGGCGTGGTGGTGCACACCTTTAATCCCAGCACTCGGGAGGCAGAGGTAGGAGAATCACTGTGAGTTCAAGGCCACCCTGAGACTACAGAGTGAATTCCAGGTCAGTCTGGGCTAGACATACCTGAAATCCAGTATGTAGTCTCACTCATGGTGATCCTCCGACCTCTGCCTCCCCAGTGCTGGGATTAAAGGTATGTCATTAAAAAAGAAAAAAGAAATCTTACAATTTTTCATTTCATGTTTTTAGAACAAAAAGCACAATCAGACCAAGGTGGCACCTTTAATCCCAACACTGGGGAGGCAGAGTTAGGAAGATTGCTGTGAGTTTGGATTGGGGAGGGGAAAAACAGCTGGAATAACTCCTCAGAGAAGACGTGGGGAGGTTCATCAGACCCCCACATGAGATCTCAGGAGTGCCCTGTGTCGTCTGGATGCAGTAACCCATGAGGTCTTCTGACCTCAGGAGAGAGACAGTACATAGAGAGCAAAAGCTCAAGGGACCAGGAGCTCAAGGAAACAGCTTCTTTGGGTCTCATGCCCTGTAAGTAAGCCCTCACCCCTAGACTGAGGAAGAAGCATCCCCGAGGGGGATCCCGACATGGTGAGCCCCTCTGAAGTGCTGCTTGGTGATCTCATGCCCTGTAAGTAAGCCTTCATCCTGCAGCTGAGGGAGGAGCTTTGGAGGAGTAACAGTGACACAGGAAGAGCCATCAAAGTGGCAGTTTTGTGGGCTCCACAGTCTATAATCCCCTCTCCATGCTCTATAAGAAACCCCAATAGGGCTGGAGAGATGGCTCAGCGGTTAAGGCACTTGCCTCCAGTGCCTAAGGCCCTGGGTTGAATTCTCCAGTACTTACATATGCCAGACCCACAAGGTGGTGGCCCTGGTTCTCTCTCCCTCTCTATCTCTGCTTGAAAATGAATAAATTAAATATTAAAAAAAGAAGAATGAAAGAGAAACATCTTTAAAAAAAGAAACCCCAATAAACTCATTGATTCATTGAACTGGTATTGGTGTAATTATGTTTTATTCTGACATCTGAGCCCTATTTGGGGTGAAGATGTGTGTTTGCTAGGTCTCTCTGTGCAAATAAATAAATAAATAAATAAATATCAAGCTGGGTGTGCTAGCCCACGCCTTTAATCTCAGCATTTGGGAGGCAGAGGTAGGAGGACTCCAGGAGTGCAAGGTCAGCCTGGGGTTACAGCGTTGAATTCCAGATCAGCCTGCACTAGAGTGAGACCCTACTTTGGAAAACAAAAAAACTTTTTTTTTCCTTTTTAATAAAACTTACTAGAAGCTTGTCTTTAAAATAAACAAACAAACAGATTATCTAAGTGTGGTGCTGCACACTGGGATTACCAGTACTTGGGAGGCAGAGGTAGGAAGATTGCTATGAGTTTGAGGCCAGCCTGGGACTACAGAGTGAGTTCCAGGTCAGCCTGGGCTAAAGTGAGACCCTACTTCAAAAAAAATTTTTTTTAATACAAAAAATAAATAAAAGAGAGTTGAGCTGGTCGTGGTGGCTCACTCCTTTAATCCCAGCACTCCAGAGGTAGGGGTAGGAGGATGGCCATGAGTTCTAGCCCAGCCTGAGACTACATAGTGACTTCCAGGCCAGCCTGGCCTAGAGTGGCCTTGAACTCATGGTGATCCTCCTACCTCTGCCTCCTGAGAGCTGGGATTAAAGGTGTGAGCCACCACGCCCGGCAGGAAACCCTATTTTGAAAAAGCAAAACCAAACTAAACCAAACCAAAACAAAAATCAATAAGTAAATTCTAGGTTGGACTTTCACACTTCAGTTTACAAATGAATACCTTGAGCTAAGGGCTGGGCAGAGCTATCTGCCAACCAATAATTCTATTTTTGCAGTGTCTTCATGTTACTTGTGCGATTATTTAAATATTTGCTTAGAATATAAATTGTTGATTTAAATATGTGCCCTGATTATTTTTTCATGAAACAGTCTCACATCAATTTATAAATGTTTATTAAACTCTTCAAAAGCAAAGATTCTGCACGTGATGGCAGGCTCCCCTAACACCAGCGCTGCAGAGGAGGCTCCTCTAACTCCAGCACTGTACTGGAGGCAGAGGGAGGAGGATCTCAGTGATATCCAGGCCAGCCTGGGACTGCAGAATGAGTTCTATGTTAGCCTGGGCTAGAGTGAGACCCTACCTCGAAAAAAAAACCAAAAAAGGATTGGACAAATGACTCAGTGGTTAAGGCTCTGCCTACAAAGCAGTAGGACCTTAGTTCAATTCTCCCGTATCCACATAAAGCTAGATGTACAAGGTGGCTCATGTGTCTGGAGCTCCTGTGCAGTGGCTGGAGGCCTTTCTCTCTCACTCACTCTCAAATAAATAAATAAATAAATTTTTTTTTTTTTGGTTTTTCGAGGTAGGGTCTTGCTCTAGCCCAGGCTGACCTGGAATTCACTCTAGTCTCAGGTTGGCCTTGAATTTTTTTTTAATATTTTATTTTTTATTTATTCATTTTCAAGCAGAGAGAGAGGGAGGGGAGAGAGAGAGAGAGAGAGAGAGAGAGAGAGAGAGAGAGAGAGAGAGAGAGCATCAGAGCCACCACTTTGTGAGTCGGCTTATGTGGGTCCTGGGGAATTGAACCTGGGGCCTTAGGCACTGGAGGCAAGTGCCTTAACCTCTGAGCCATCTCCCCAACCCAATAAATATTTTTTAAAGCAAAGGTTTAGCAAGTCCTTATTTATAATCTCAGTACTTAGAAGGTGGAAGCAGGAAGACAGAGTTGTGAATGTCATTCTTAGAGCTATATAGCCAGTTTGAGGTCACCCTGAGCTACATAAGACCCTGGGTCAAAAAATAAAACAAAAAAAAAATCAAAAGTAAAGCTGGGTGTGGTGGCACATGCCTATTATTCCAGGTTTACTCCTTCACCCAGGCCAGCTGGCCCTCTGGGTTTGGAGAGATTCTCCTGCCTCCACCTCCCTTCTGATTGTGGGATTACAGAAGCTTTGGCTATAGGTTCCTGGGTGAAGGAGTAAACCAGTGACCCTGCTTCAGATGGAAGGTGCTGTCTGATGTCCAAAGCCGTTCAAGCGTGGGCCTGGGTGGGTGCCTTCCTCATGGCATGCATACAGCTGTACTCACACATGGATGGACATCCCCCCCCAAAGAATATATATTCATCAATGATAATCAAATATCATTTTAAAGTATGGTGGTAGTCGGTTTCAAGGGTCAGCACTGTTTTTTTTTCAGTTCCTTTCCTGAAATTACTGCTTCAATATTTACCTTGAATTACTCAAACATCGCTGCACTGAGTTTTCCTTGGCAATCACTTTGGTTTTTCGTTTGGATGACAGAAAAAAAGTTAAATACCTGGTATACTGATAACTTTTTTTTTGGTGGGGGGGGCAGGGGTAGAAAGTTTCGGAAAAAAAAAAAAAAGAAAGCTCTAGCCCAGGCTAACCTGAAATTCACTATGTAGTGCCACGGTGGCCTCGAACGCACGGCGATCTACCCACGTCTGCTCCACCACGCCGGCTTTATTGATAACTTTTGTAAACGACGTCTTCGAAAACTCACAAGATCCACCGAGCTCATCTGTAACCTTCCCCCGTTTCACTGTCAGAAATTCCGATTCTGCAAATCTGGAGTCAGAAACCTAAGTTCCAAACAGTCAGCCATCGAGATGGGGCGAGCAGGGCTCGGAAACCACAGCCCGCTGCTAACTCGATACTTTGTAGCTTAGGCGGAAAAAGAAATCGTCGTTGTAAGAGTCTAAGGTCAGAGGGTGCAGGGACCTGTCCTTGACCCTCGCGGTGCGCCCGGGGCGGCGGAGCGGTGCGCCCCGGGGGCAGCGGAGCGGGGCTCGCTTCCCGCCAGCCGGGCTCCTCCTCTCGGCGTCCCGGAGGCGCCCGCGCCGCAGCTCTTGGCGCCAAACGGACGAGGGCGCTGTGGGCCCGGCGCGCGGGAGGCGGAGGAAGGGGAGGCCGCGAGGTGCGCGCGCAGCTCTCGCGCGCTCTCGCGCCGCTCGCGTGACCGGCCGTGGTGTGCGCGCTCCGCCGCTCCGCGCAGGCTCCGGGCGTCCAGGGACGGGCGTGCGCGCGCCGCGCAGAGGTGGGTGGGGGACCTCCGGAGTCCAGGGTCGTCGTGAGGTACGAGCTGACGGAAGGACGTGCGTGCGTGCGTGCATGCGTGCGTGCGTGGGGTCGCGGACGGGCACGCGCACGGGGCTCCCTGAAGAGCTCTCCGGGAGCAGGCTGCTCTTCCCCAGCCTGACGGAGAGCGGCAGTGTGTCCCCGCGCAGCGCCCGCTCGGCCCGCGTCCTCCCCCTCCCCGCCCCCCGTCCCCTCCCCGCGGCGGCGGCTCCCGGGCACCGCCAGCCTCAGCGCCGCTCCGGGGCGGGCGGACGGCGACCGCGGACGGACGGACGGACGGCGGCGGGAGCCGCGGAGCCGCTTTGTGTTGCAGCCCGACGCGGGGCGGCGGCGCCACCACCTGACAGAGGCCGCGCGCGGGCGGCGCTACGGGCCCCTTCCGCCCGCATGAGGACGAGGAGGTAGGAGCGGCGCGGCCGGGCTCCCGCCCTCGGGGGCGCGCGGCGGGCGGGCGGAAGGCAGGCAGGCCCGGCGGGGGCTCAGGCCTGGGCCGCGCCGGGAGAGCCGGGGAAGGGCTGGGGAGAAGCCGCCCGGGCGGAGTGGGGGGGCCTCGGCCGAAGTTAAGGAACAGAACGTGAAGTGCGGAGCCGCATCCTCCGCTTCTCGGTGCGGGCGATCGGCGATCGTCCCGCGGGGGCTCGTTGGGGCCGGGGTGTGCCGGTCCCCGGGGCCGCCGCCGGGCGTGGGTCCCGCTCGGTTCCCGAGTTCTGCGGCCTAAGACGAGCCCTGCAGGCCTCGCGAGCGTCTCGGTTCCCGGAGGGGCCTCGGGGCTGAGGTCTGGCCGGGTCCCGGGGTGGGGGCGGGGTGGGCGTCCCCGCGGATCCCCACCCCCACCCCGAGGCGTCCCTGCTCGGGGGGCATCTCCTTGTGAACGGGGGAATGGGAAACTCTGGGCGCCTCCCTGAGCCTCAGCCCCGGGGCTGGTGGGGGTGGGCGGGCGGCCGGCCTGCTGCGGGGTCCCCGGGAGGAGCCTGGGGGTGGGGTCATCGTCGGGGTCCCCGGCCTCCCGGGGAGCCACGGCCCTGTCCAGATTAGAAATTTCTTTCTTTCTTTCTTTTTTTTTTGGAAAATGAAAAAAGAGGTTACAAAGTCGCCCCCTTCCCGCTGAACTTTGGTTTTTTGACCGATAGAGGCCGGTAGAGGACTGTGAAAGAAAAGTTGTCGCCCAAGATGGACTTCACCACGCAGCCCAAGCCTGCCGCTGCCCTCTGCGGCGCCCTGAGTGCTGACGGCAAGATCGCCTACCCTCCCGGGGTGAAGGAGATCACCGACAAGATCACCACGGATGAAATGATCAAACGACTGAAGGTCTGATCATGGCTTTCTTTGGGGGTTTTTACTGCTTCGCCTTCTCTCTTGGCCCGTCGAAAAGTTATTACTCTATCTTGGAATAGCCTCTTTGAGTAAGTTGTGAAAGGATATAACTATCACGGGAAATTTAAAAGGAGTGGGATTTTTTTTTTAAAAAAATACTTTTTATTTATTTGAGAGTATGGGTGCCCCAGGACCTTCTGCCTCTGCAAACAAACTCCAGATTTAGGTGCCACTTTGTGCATCTTGACATGAGCGCTGAGGAATCTAACCTGGGCTGTCAGGCTTTGCTAGCAAGCTCCTTTAACTGCTGAACTATCCAGCCCTGTAGTGTGATTTGTGTTTTTCTTTTTTTTAAAAATATTTTCTTTATTCAATTTCAAGCAGAGAGAGAGAGAGAGAGAGAGAGAGCGCGCACCAGGGCCACCACCTTGTGGGTCTGGCATATGTGGGTCCTGGGGAATTGAAAGGGGGGGGCTTAGGCACTGGAGGCAAGTGCCTTACCCGCTGAGCCATCTCTCCAGTCCTTGTTTTTTTCAATCTTGTTTTTTTCACACAGAAAAACTGATACATTTAGCTCCCCCCCCCCCTGAACATTTTGTTTAATGAGAAGACAGCTTCAGTGGCTTGCAATAGTATGGGAAGTTTCCTGTTTCATGAACTGAGGGGAGTGATTTTGAGCACAGACATTTGTTTCCTTTATGTGTACATAGAGTGGCTAAACTTTGATAAAATGTACTTATGTTTCAAAATTTGAGCTTAAAGTAAAATGATTTTAGCAAATATGTTCAAGGGAGTTTAAGAGTATTATGGCTCCATTAAAAATTTTTTTTTGACTCTTTATGAGGTCTCAGTCATTGTTTCAATCTTGTATTATTTTTGGCTTTCTTTTCCATGGACATAGGTTGTGGTCAGACCCTTACCAAATAACCTGTTACTTTTGTTGTGGGATCAACTTGAACCTACTGATTTTGGCAACTTTCACACCCCCCATCCTCCCAGGGAGTTTTGCTTGTCACAGTTTTGGAGTAGGAAGACCAGAGGCTAGGAAAGGAACAATAGTTATGTGAAGGATTTGAAACACTATTTTAAGTCTCCTCTCTCTGGAGGTAGGGTGTCACTTTAGGCTGACCTGGAACTCACTCTGGAGTCCCAGGCTGGCCTCAAATTTAGATCCTCTACCTCTGCCTCCCGAGTGCCAGTGCTGGGATTATACATATATTGGGATCGTATTACTGCTTCCTAAAGTTATATTGAGGATTTTGAGTGAGAATCTGCATAAGTATGAAATACAAAGCTGTTAATTGTTTCATCTTGAATCTGTGTGTGTTCTTGTGTATACCATTGCCCTTCCCCTAGCTTTTTAATTTGGGTTCAAGTTAGCTAGTGTGAGGTGCACATGCCTGTGGGTGTCCGCGTTACTAGTTGCCTTTCCACCTAATTTGAGGCTGTTCTTTGCTGGGCTTGCCACAAACTTGGAGAAATTCTTCTGACTGCCTCCCATCTCCATGAGCATCAGGGCTCTCTTATTAATTTTTTTTTCAAGGTAACATCTCACTCTAGACCAGGCTGACCTTGAATTCACTATGTAGTCTCATGTTGGCCTTGAACTCACGGCAATCCTACCTCTGCCTCCTGAGAACTGGGATTATGTTTTGAGACCTCACTTGTGTTGTCCAGGCTGGCCACAAGATCCTTTTCCTTAGCCTCCTCTGATCCTTCAGACAGGTACTACAACATTGATCTGGCTTCTTTTTTTTTTTTTTTGTCTGAAGTAGGGTCTCACTGTAGACCAGGCTGACGTAGAATTCACTCTAGTCCCAGGCTAGCCTGGAACTCACAGTGATCCTTCTATCTCTGCTTCTCAAGTGCTGGAACTAAAGGTGTGCACTACCATACTCAGTTATTTTAAATTTGGGAAGATCCTAAAAAGAAATTATGGAACCTCTCCATACAAAACAGTTGATAAGAGTTAGGACTAAAGTAACCAAGTAGTGTTTATCAAAATCAGTCATGCACTAACAGCATATTTACTACATAGCTTGCTTCTAAGGCATCTGTATTACATAGATCTAAAGAGTTGTGGGTTTTGAGGGGAGGATCGAGGAGGGAGGAATTTTTAATTCCAGTGAGTCAAGAGAATTGAAAGTTGGAGGTCTGCCCAAACTACAAAGTGAGTACAAGTCCAGAGGGCAATTTAGTGAGGCCTGATCTCAAAATAAAAACTTTTCTTTTTTAAAGGAATGGGGAGACAGGTATGTTACTCAGTGGTAGGGTGTTTGCATGGCATGTAAGAGGCCCTGGTTTAGTCTAGCATGAATGGTACCTTTCATCCCAGCATGCAGAAGGCCAAAGTAGGAGGATCCTTGTGAGTTCGAGGCCAGCCTAGGCTCCCTCCTCCCCATGTCAAGCCTGCACCTGATGAAACTTCCTTCAGCGAAACCTTGCTGAAGAGAAATCAGCAATCTGGCTCCCAATGCTGCTGAATAGGCCTCAATCCTTTCTCTGGGGACAAAGATGAACAACATAACATGATTGACAATTTGATTCTGGCACCTGGGACATTTAAAGTGTAAATTGAAGAAGTTGGACATGTCATATAAAAAGGGAGCGCTGACTATAGGACAAAGTATGGCTAATCTGGTGGTGATACTGAAGATCCTGCCCATACTGGAAGCCATTGCTGCCCTGGAGAACAAAATTGTGGAAAGCCTAAGAGCACAGGATCCTTCAGAAGTTTTGACCATGTTGGCCAATGAAACTGGCTTTGAGATCAGTTCTTCTGATGAGACTGAAAATTCTCATCCCAACTGTGCCACCCAATCTCTGGAAGCTGGATCGAGAGCTCCATTTGGACATAAAGGTGTTGTATAGTGCCTTAGCAGCCATCCGAAATGCCCGCTGGTTTGAGGAAAATGCTTCTCAGTCTATAATTAAAAGTCTCATCAGGTTAGTAAAGGACTTGGGGATTCATTTCTGGCTTTCATCCCCTCACTCCCTGGATCCTTGATTTACTTGGGCACTATGCTGTGATGAATAACCCCACCAGACAGCCTTTGGCACTAAACGTGGCATACAGGCATTGTTTGCAGGTCCTGGCTGCAGGACTGTTCCTGTCAGGCTCCATGGGCATCACTGACCCCTGAGAGAGTGACGACTTCAGGGTTCATGCCGTCAGACACTGGAGCAGCAGGGCATGGTTTGCTATACAGCTCAAACTCTGGTTCAAATCCTCTCACATGGTAGCTTTAGAAAGATCTTTGGCCAGGAGGAGGGTGATGCCAGCTATGTGGCTTCTGAAATAATCTACTTGGACTGGAGTGATAGTAACACCCTCAGATAAGGCTTATGAGAAGCCACCTGAGAAGAAGGAGGGAGAGGGAGAGGAAGAAGAGAATACAGAGAGCCCACCTCCAGAGGAGGAAGGGGGGGAAAGCATGGAGACTCAGGAGTGCTATTCCTATCCAATGGGAAGGCAAGTGAGTGCAAGCTAGCCACAGACTAATGTAATTTAATGTCAGTCCATGGTTTGGATAGCAGTTTAGTAGCTAGAAGTTTCCTGTTTATGACTGTGGCTTGTGTCATCCCCTTTGGTGAAGCAGGACCTCCCCATGTTGCTAATACTCTGATGTCTGGCTCCTATATATGCTCCTCTCAGCCAATACTTTGTAGTCAAGATGTTGTGAACCGCCAGTGTCTGGAGTTTTTTTTTTTTTTTCTAAGAAAAATTATTAAAGTAATTCCTAGTAGGAAAATAATCATTAGAGCACATCTGTCCAGTAGCTGAGTTACACTTTTACTGTTCAAGTCTGTCTTGGAAGAAACTGAGGTACATTTTTGTACATAATAAATTTGTTTCGTCATAATCTTATGTTTTTTGGGCTGGCCTCAAGCTCACTACCTAGCTGAGGATGACATTGAACTATTGGAATCAGACTCATTACTCTTGTACCAGGAGGATCCTAGTGCTGGGATTATAGGCGTGTGCCTCTATGTGTTAATGTAGTGCAAGGGAAAACCCAGGGCTCCCTGCATGCTAAGCAACCACAAACAGCTTAGCTGCTTCCCTAGCCTTATGCATGCTCATGTTTATGCATTGTTGCCATGTGTGCACATGGATATAGTAACGTTATTTTAAATTTTTCTTTATTTGGGAGAGAGTAAGAGAAAGAATGGACGCACCAGGGTCTCCAGCCACTGAAAGTGAACTCCAGATGCAGGTGCCATGTTGTACATCTGGTTTTACATGGGTACTGGGGAATCAAACTCTGGTCTTTCTGTTTTGTAGTTAACAAGAACACTTGTAGACATTCTGCATACCATCAGCTATGTAGTCTATCCTAGGTCTATGCATCTATATGGCAAACACATACTTTGTTCTTTTCCTTTCTTGCTATTTTGGAGGAGGGAGTAATGTGTAGGTAGGGCGAAATTCTTTTTATTGTGTGTGTCTGTGTAGAATGTGCAATGTGTGTGTGCAGATGTGCATGCCTCATGTATATGTGTGCAAAGGTCAAAGGAAAATGCTGGGCATCCTTATTGCTCATCTGTATATTTCCCTAAAACAGGGTCTCCCCTCATCCTGTCCATTAGCGAGCCAACCCCACCCCTACAGACATGCATAGCTATGCTTTTGTTTTGTTTTTCTAGGTAGGGTCTCACTCTAACTGAGGCTGACCTAGAATTTACTATGTGGTTTCAGGGTGGTCTGGAAATCCCAGTGCTCCTCCTACCTCTGCCTCCTGAGTGCTTTTTAATTTTTTCATAGCAACCTTTCCTCCACCTCTGCTTTTTATAGTCTGGTGTATTGGCAGTTTAGTAGGAGGTAGGGTATGTTTTTGTTTACATTTTTGAGGCTTGATCTCAGGTTAGCTCCCCTCAGCTCCATACATAGATAAAGATGACCTCGAACCCCTGATATTCCTTCCACTATCTCCCAAGGCACACACCACCACACTTGGCTTCATTGTGATGTGTGAGGCAAGCATGTGTCACACAGTATGTGTGTAGTGGTCAGAGGACAGCCTTGGGATGTTGGTCATCTCCTGCCTCGTTTGACACAAGATCTTTTGTTATTTTGCCACTGGAAGCTTCGAGAGTCTCATGACCCTATTTCCCATTGTGGAAGGTGCATTGGGATTACCAACACATGCATTATTTTGTGCCTGGTTTTTTTGTGGGTCCTGGGAATCAGAATTCTCATAATCAGGCTTGTGGGGCAAGCGCCTTTAACCACTGATTCATCTACTTAGCTCACGTTTTGATACATGTATATATTGGATAATGTTCATATAAAAATGCTTCTGGATTGGAGAGATGGCTTAGCGGTTAAGGCATCTGCCTACAAAGCAGAAGGACCTGAGTTTGATTCCCCAGTACCCACGTAAAACCAGATGCACAAGGTGGTGCATGTGTCTGGAGTTTGCAGTGGTTGGAGGCCCTGGCACATCATTCTCTCTGTCTGCCTCTTTCTCTTGCTCTCTCAAATAAATAAAGAAAATTAAAAAAAATATTCTGTGTATGGATATTGTGTGAGTGTAGATACATGTATGCTATGGTGTGCATATGAAGGTCAGAGCACAACTATAAGGCTTTAGTTCTTGCTTCCACCTTGCTTTGACACAGGGCATCTTGTTTACCACTGTGTTGACCAGGCTACCTAATTCATGAACTTCAGGGGAATTCTCTTGTCTCCATTTGTAATCTCACCATAGGCCTGCTGCGATTAGAGAAGCCCACCATGGCTTCAGCATTTCCATGGGATCTGGGGGTTCAAACCCAGGTACTAAAGCTTGCCCGGCAGCACTTTATCGACGGAACTATCTCCACAGCCTGAAATATACTTTTTGTTTGTTTTTGTTTTTTGAGGTAGATCTCACTTTAGCTCAGGCTGGCCTTGAACTCACAGTGATCTCCTACCTCTGCCTCCCAAGTGCTGGGATTAAAGTTGTGTGTCACCACACCTGGCTTCACAAGCAAAATTTTATTGAGAAGTGAAAATAAAATGTCCTGCAGTGGAAAAGGCCCACAAAAAGGGACAAGTAAGCAAGAACACTCTGGATCGGGACTGTCTGTACAAGTCTATCCTTGGCTTGTGGAAAATTAGTCATCAGTTTGGGATGAACTTTATTGGTTAAACTTAATTGTATATAGAGGACTTTGGTTTGTTGGTCTAGGAGAAGAGTACAGACTCAGAACCTGCCCACCAGTGAGTGACAAGTGACTTCTTGCACTCCAAAATTAACTCCAGATGCATGCACCACTTTGTGTATCTGGCTTTATGTGGGTATTGGGGAATTGAACCCAGGCCATCAGGGTTTGCAAGCAAGTGCCTTTAACAATGGAGCCATGTCTCCAGTCCAGGTTATATTTTATTTATTTATTTTATCTTATTTTTTGTGGTATGGTCTCACTGTAGCTCAGCCCTAGCACTCACTCTGTAGTCCCACCATGCTCAGCTTTGATTTAATCCTCAAGTCTAATCATTTTTTTTTTTTTTTGCTATTTCTGTCTTTTTGGAGTTAAGGGTCCATTACATTCTTTTGCTTGTGGATATTCAGTTCTCCCCGCACTGTTGATTCTTTCCCCATTGTCTTGGCACTATTGTTGAACATTAGTTTCTCTTTTTTTTTTTTTTTTTGTTTTTTGAGGTAGGGTCTTGCTCTAGCCCAGGCTGACCTGGAATTCACTATGTAGTCTCAGGGTGGCCTTGAACTCACGGCGATCCTCCTACCTCTGCCTCCCGAGTGCTGGGATTAAAGGTGTGCACCACCACGCCTGGCTGAACATTAGTTTCTCTTGATGTATTTCTGTATTCTCATTTCTGTTCTTTGATGTGTCTACAGTTGCAGTGGCTGCACAACACTGTCTTGATTGCTGTTGCTTTATAGTATATTTTGAAATCTGTGTGGATCCTTGTACTTTGTTTCTTTTTAGGATTGTTTTGGCTGTTCTGAGTCCTTTGCAAGTCCATGAAATTTTAGAATCAGTTTGTCTATGTAGCCAAGCCAGCTTGGGTTCTGATGAGAACTGCATTGAACCTATAGACTGGGAGAGCATTAACCATCTTAACAGTGCTAAGTCTTCCAACCTGTGAACTTGGAGTGTTTTTTCCACTTTAGATGTTCTTTATTTCACCAATGTTCTGTAACTTTTTAAAAAATATTACTTTTTTTTCAAACCATTACTTTTTAAAATTAATTCCTAGGTATCATTTTATTTATTTATTTGCAAGCATACAGAGTGAGAGAATATGGGCGTACCAGGGCCTCCAGGCACTGCAAATGAACTCCATCTTGTACATCTGGCTTATGTGGATACTGGGGAATCAAACCCAAAGCCTTGCTTTGTTCCTAATCTTAAATGGAAGGGGTCTAGTCTTTCCCCATTGAATATGATTTTTGCTGTTAATTTTTCATAAAATCCCTATATCCCTTTGAGTAAATTTTTCTTGTGTTTAATTTTTTCTACCATCTGCCTTTAAAAACTTGTAGCATATATTATTTATACAAGATACTGGATTTTTTTTATTTTTATTTTTATTTTTTTGGTTTTTCGAGGTATGGTCTCACTCTAGTCCGGGCTGACCTGGAATTCACTATGTAGTCTCAGGGTGGCCTTGAACTCACGGCAATCCTGCTACCTCTGCCTCCTGAGTGCTGAGATTAAAGACGTGAGCCATCACGCCCGGCAAGATGCTGGATTTGATTATGGCATTTCATACATGTTTATGTTGTACTTTGATTATATTCATTTCTGCCTTGTGTCCCCACCACTTCCACTGGTCTTCCTCTTCCCAAATAACCCTTTCTACTTTTTTTTTGTTTTGTTTTTTCGAGGTAGGGTCTTGCTCTAGCCCAGGCTGACCTGGAATTCAGTCTGTAGTCTCAGGGTGGCCTTGAACTCATGGCACTCCTCCTACCTCAGCCTCCTGAGTACTGGTATTAAAGGATTAAAGGCATGTGCCACCATGCCCAGCCTTGCCATGTTTTAACATAGATCTGACTTAAATTTTATATAGTATGTTGCTATCCAGTCCCATTGATTTTTCTTACAAACAACATGATTTTGCTTTTCTATGGTTGAATAATGCATGCATGTATGTGTGTGCATGCAATTTATTCAATCATCTGCCAGTGGATACCCCAGAACAGGGATTTTAAAAAGGAAACTTGGGGTGGGGAGATGGCTCAGTGGTTCAGGCACTTGCCTCCAGTGCCTAAGGGTCTGGGTTCAATTTCCCATTACCCATGTAAGCCAGATACACAAAGTGGTGCATGCATATGGAGTTGGTTAGCAGCAGCACGAGGCCCTGGCTTGTACATTCACGTGTACTTGTTCTGTCTTAAGTTAAAAAATATATATTAAAAATACAGTGAAAGGGAGAAAGTTTGAAAATCTTATTTCCAAGTCCTCTAATGTTGGCATCTGCCTTGTTTGGGGCTGTGGGGAGTGGGTTTAACTGGGTTTGTTGTAGGTCCTTTCTGTTCCTAGCACACCACACTGGTTATGCCAGAGCTGAGGGCTAGACTAGTCAAAGGAACGTTGCCATCATCAGGCCTGCATTCTCTTCAGAAACTGCTCCTCTTTTCTCACTGCTTGCTCTACCAGGCTTGTGGTTTGTCAGTTTGTCAGTTTAGACATTTGCTGCTCACTCCCAACCAGGAGCAGCAAATGTCTAAACTGAGGGTGGTAGAAGCAAACAGAACACTAAGCTGTACACTGGAAGGTAGGACCTGAGGGAATTAGACTGTGATGCCTGCCTATCTCAGTGATTTCAGACTGAGAGATAGCTGCAGAAGTCTCAGACCTGACTTGCAGTAAACTATGCTCAGGAGTGAGGCAGCTTCAGAGGCTAAATGATATTCTGGACTTGGCCTCAGAACCCTTCTCCGTAGGCTGGGGGCTCATTCCTTGCCACCAACTACCTTCCTTTCACTGCCCATGCTTTCTGCTGCTCAAACTTATCAGTAGGTCTTTTGTTTGTCTCCCACCATATATATTGTGTGGCAGGGTGTCACCAGTCTCCCTGGCTTGTTTTCATATCCTTAGAATAACTCAATGGTGCATGGCTATAGCATTACGAGGTACAGGAGCAATGCAGCTGATTTCTTCTCCAATGCTAACTTGTCATGGAGGAGGAATTACTGTCATTCAGAATCCCTGCACTTTTTACGCTTGAGAATTGTGGGCTCCTACAGAAAGAACTGTCAGTTTGTTGTCAACAGGATGTCTTAACCTTTTTGTTGTATCTTTTGAGTCCCCACCCTGGTGGTGGGCTGGGGGCATTCAGGATTTGGGTTGCAAACTACCTTCTTCTGCCTCCCTCCTTCCTTTTTTTGGGGGGGGGTATTTATTTAATTTTAGAGGTAGGGTCTTGCTCTGTCACAGGCTGACTTGGAACTCCTTATGTAATCTCAGGGTGGCCCTCTCTGCCCACCAAGTGCTATGATTAAAGCATGAGCCATCAGGCCCAGGTACATTCTACTTTCTTTGAGTTGACTTTTCAATTTTCATGCTTCTAAGCCATCCTGTCACCTCTTTCTTAATTCCATTCTATGTCATTTCTCTCCTAGGAATATAGTTTTCTTCTTTGTCACATTGACTTTTTTTTTCCCCCGAGGTAGGGTCTCGCTCTAGTCCAGGCTGACCTGGAATTCACTCTGTAGTCTCAGGCTGGCCTTGAACTCATGGTGATCCTCCTACCTCTGCCTTCCTAGTGCTGGGATTAAAGCCGTGCGCCACCACACCCGGCTTACATTGAGTCTTTTCATACACAGTCCCATGGAGGAAGCTTCTGGTCTGCTGTCTTTGCCTTCAAAACTCATAATTCCTTAGTATTTTTTCCTTCATTAACAGGGTATTGGATTTTGTGAAATATTAATCCTCTTCAATTATTGAGGTCTGTTCATATTTTCTATTCCTCTTAAATCAATTTTAGTAGTTTTGTGACTTTCTAGGAATTGTGCACCTCATCTAAGTTATGGAATTTGTTAGAATACAGTTGTTTAGTATGTCACTGATCATACCACAGTCTCATCTGTCTTTTCCTATGGTACACATACTTGCTGTTTTGGACCTTATTTTTTCTTCTTCCAAATCAATCTCTAACTTTTTCTTTCTCTCTTTCTCTTCTCCTCTCTCTCTCTCTCTCTCTCTCTCTCTCTCTCTCTCTCTCTCTCTCTCTCTCTCTCTCTCTCCTCTCTCTGAGGCATAGTCTCATTCTAGCCTAGGCTGGCCTTAACTCATAGTGATTCTCCTACCTTAGCCTCCTGAGTGCTGGGATTAAAGGTGTGAGCTACCACACTTAGCTCAATTCCTTTTTTTAAAAAAATATTTTTTATTTCATTTATTTATTAGAGAGAGAAAATGGGCACACTGTAAACAAACTCTAGACATATGCGCCCTCTAGTGTAGCTGGCTTTACATGGGCACTGGGGAATTGAACTCGGGTCCTTCTTCATTGCAGGCAAATGCTTTAACCGCTAAGCCATCTCTTCAGCCCTCAATTCCTCTTTATTTCATTATTTTCTTTACATATTTTTATTTATTTGCAAGCAAAGAAAGAGGGAGAGAATGAATTAGTATGGGTCTCTTGCCACTGCAAATGAACTTCAGATGTAAGGCTTTATCTTGGTACTGGAGAATCAATTCCAGACTGACAGCTTTGCAAGCAAGCACCTTTAAACTGCTGAACCACCTCCCTGGCCCTCAATTTTTTTTTTTTTTTAAGAGAGAGACTTTATTGGATTAAGAGGAGGAAAAGGGAGAGATTACAGAGAGCTCCTGCCATGAGTGAGGAAAACGCATATGTAGGAGATGCCCCTCCCAGAACCAGGGCATCTGCGCTGACGAGCCAAGCAAAAGGAAGAAGGAACCTCAATTCCTTTTTTTTTGGGGGGGAGGAAAGTATTTATTGAAAATACAGATTGAAGGGAAGTTCTGTTCACAGGTTTGAGCAGAGAGAAAAACCCAAAACCTACACCACACACACAGAACAGGGAATAGGTGGGGGGGCCTCAATTCCTTTTTAAAGAAAACACTTGTATATATTTATTTGAGACATCAGGCTTTGCATGAAGTGCCTTTAGCCACAGAGCCACCTCACCGTTCCCTTTTCCAATTCTTTTTTTTTCTTTTCTTTTTCTTTTTTTTTCCTTCTTTTTTCTCATTTTCCAAAAATAGATTTGATACAAAGATTTACATATTCATAAATAGCTAATGTGAAAATTTCCCAATGCAAGGGGCATCCTTGGGCGGGCAGGTCTGCACTGGCCCAGGCCCTGCATAGCTTAGGAATTGGCTAGAGGCTCTAGCTGTTGGCCTCCTGAGGGTTGCGATTCAATGTGAACCAGGGGCTCCCTCCAGCTCCCCAACTGGGGCTATGTTCTGGTGGCTAGACTCCTTCCCGAGCCCCTCCTCAGGTACCTTTTCCAATTCTTAAATCAATAAAAAAGGAAAAAAACAAGGCGAGGAAAGAAAAAAATAACCACTGGTTTTCATTTTGTTTTTGATCAAAGATACTTTAATGATTTATTAATTGTTTAAGGAATATAGCACCGGGTGTGGTGGTGCACGCCTTTAATCCTAGCACTCCAGAGGCAGAGGTGGGAGGATCACCATGAGTACAAGGCCAGCCTGAGACTCCATAGTGAATTCCAGGTTAGCCTGGGCTAGAGCGAGACCCTACCTTGGGAAAAAAAAAAAAAAAGAATATAGCAAATGATCCACCATTATCAAGAAAAAGAAAGCTAGGTGACTTAAAGTCAGATAAAGGGCTGGAGAAGCCAGGAGTGGTGTAGCATGCCTTTAATCCCAGCACTCGGGAGGCAGAGGTAGGAGGATTGATGCGAGTTCAAGGCATAGTGAATTCCTGGTCAGCCTGGACTACTAGAGCAAGACTTTACCTCGAAAAAACCAAAAAGGGGGGGGGGGCTGGAGAGATTGCTCAGGTGGTGAAGGCGTTTGCCTGCAATGCCTAAAGACCTGGGTTCAATTCCTCAGTACCCATGCTATCTGGTGTTTGTTTGCAGCAACTGGAGGCCCTGATAGACTGGTTCTCTCTCTCTCTCTCTCTCTCTCTCTCTCTCTCTCTCTCTCTCTCCTTCCCTCTCCTTCCCTCCCTCTCTCTCCCTCCCTTCTTTCTCTCTCCCTCTCTCTCCTCCTCCCCTCTGCTTGCAGATAAGTAAATAAAAAATATCATAAGGTCAGAGAAATATAAGAAATACTGCTGGGTATGGTGGTGCACACCTTTTAAGTCCAGCACATGGAAAGCAGAAGTAGGAGGATTTCTGTGAGCTCAAGGCCAGCCTGAAACTACAGAATGAGATCCAGGTCAGTCTGGGCTAGAGGGAGACCCTGCCTTGAGAAAAAAGATATCCAGGGATTGAGCTAAATGGAAAAACAACTTGCCTAGCATGTACAAAGTCATATGCAGGCTGGAAAAATGGTTCAGCTGTTAAAGATGCTTGCTTGGCAAGCCTGAAGACCTTGGTTTGATTCCCTAGTACCTATATAAAGCCAGACACACAACGTCACTGTTTTAACCACTGAGAATAGAGCTGATACCAAAATGAACAAAGCGTTCATACAAAACCTTAGGTTAAAGCCGAGTGTGGTGGCACACGCCTTTAATCCCAGCCCTCAGGAGGCAGAGGTAGGAGGATCACCATGAGTTCAAGGCCACCCTGAGACTACACAGTAAATTCCAGGTCAGCCTGGGCTAGAGTGAGACCCTACCTCGGGGAAAAAAAAAAAAAAAAAAAAAAAACAACCAAAAAACAAGCAAAAAAACTTAGGTTAAAGAAACATATTTCCAATCTAATATAAAAAATGTTTTTAGCCAGGCGTGGTGGCGCACGCCTTTAATCCCAGCACTCGGGAGGCAGAGGTAGGATCGCCATGAGTTCGAGGCCAGCCTGAGACTACAGAGTGAATTACAGGTCAGCCTGGACTAGAGTGAGACCCTACCTCGAAAAACAAAACAAAAAAAAAATGTTTTTGAGAGAGAGCAAAAGAGGCAAATAAAAAGAGCGTGAATATAGGTATGTCAGGGTCTTTTACCACTGCAGACAGTCTAGACACATGCTCTACTTTGTGCATCTGTCTTTACATGGGTACTGGAGAATCAAACCCAGGCTATAAGGCTTTCAGGTTTTACAAGCAAGCATCTTCTGATTTTTAAAATTTATTAGAGAAAGAGGGAGAATGAATATGGGTGCACCAGGGTTTCTAGCCATTACAAACTCCAGAAGCATGCACCACTTTGTGATCCTGGCTTACATGGTTACTGTGGAATTGAATCCAGGTCCTTGGGCTTTGCAGGCAAGCACTTTAACCATTGGACCATCTCTACAGCCCTCCAGTTTAATTAAAAATAATTTAAAAATTATTTATTTATTTGAGAGAGAAAGAGGTAGATAGAGGAAGAGAGAATGGACACACCAGGGCCTCTAACCACACAAGCCAACACCAGATGCATGCGCCACTTTGCTTGCAAGCAGGTGCCTTTAACTGCTAATCTATCTCCATCATTTTTTGTTTGTTTTGTTTTTGGTTTTTCAAGGCCCATGCTAACCTTGAATTCACTATGTAGTCTCAAGGTAACTTTGAACTCATGGCCATCCTTCTATCTCTGCCTTCCAGATTAAAAGTGTATGCAAGCACACCCATGTATGTAGTCCCCTCCCATGGAGCAGGCCTCCAGTCTAATTAGAAAGCAGTTGGTTTTCCTCATAACAGAAATGCCATTATTGCACCAGTTGGCACATTTGGCTTATTGGTTTTGTTTTGTTTTTGAGGTAGGGCCTCACTGTACCCCATGCTGAGCTGGAACTTGTCCTAGGCTGGCCTTCAACTCACAGCAATCCTTGTACCTCTTGTTTCCCAAGTGCTGTGATGAAAGGTATGTGCCACCATGCCTGGCTTAATTAGCTTTTTTAAATACACAGGTTTTATTTGATGAAATTAATATTTCAGCTTATTTATTTTTTAGGTTTTTCAAGGTAGGGTCTTGCTCTAGCCCAGGCTGACCTGGATTTCACTATGTAGTCTCAGGGTGGCCTCGAACTCATGGTGATCCTTCTCCTTCTGCCTCCTGAGTTCTGGGACTAAAGGCATGTGCCATCACGACCGGCTCTCAATTTAAAAAAGAAAAAATTTATTTGAGGGCTGGAGAGATGGCTCAGCAGTTAAGGCACTTGCCTATAAAGCAGAAGGACTTGTTCAATTTCCCAGTACCCAAATGTTGCAGTCAGCTTTCTAGTTGCTGCACAGAAAGAACCCAAACAAGTGGCTTGTGGGTTTATTAGGCTTATGGACTCGAGGGGCGACTCCATCCTGGCAGGGGAAATGATGGCATGAGCAGAGGGGTGGACATCACTTCCACCACGGCACTGCAAACAGCGGCAGGAAGGTGTGCCAAACACTAGCAAAGGGAAGCTGGCTTATAACCCCCATAAGCCCGCCCCCAACAACACAGCTCCAGCGAGGTTGTAAAACCCAAATTGCCATCAGCTGAGGATCAATCAATCAGAACACGTTCATTTGTTTGTGTAGGACATCTGGATCAAACCATGACACCAAGTAAACCAGATGTACCACCTGTATGTTGTATGTGTCTGGCTGGAGGCCCTGGTGTAGTGTGCCCATTCTTGAATATTCTCTCCCCCCCCCCCCCCCCGTGTGTGTGTGTGTGACTCTCTAAAATACCTAAAAAAATTTTTTTTTGGTTTTTCCAGGTAGGTATTAATTTATGAATGAGAGAATGGGCAGTCGAGGGCCTCATGCCACTGCAAATGAACCCTAGATGCATGTTTCATTTTGTGTGCCTTTACATGGGTACTGAGGAATCAAACTTGCAGCCTCCCTCCTACCTCAGTTCAAGTTCTGTGATTATAGGCATGAGTCACCATGATCAGCTATTAATTACAATTTCTTCCTCCTCCTTCTCCTCACATATCTTCTGCTAGGGCTTTGCCCATGCTGGGCAAGTACTGTACCTTTGAGCTATTTCTCCAGCCCTCTCAAGCATTTTCCAAGTCTTCTCCATGTAGTGTCTAGGGAGAAGGTGAAGAGTTTGAGAACTGCCCTAGAAAAATAGCAAGAACCCATGCTAATCAGTTCTATAAAGTAATGAGAGTTTTAAATTCTTCTTAAAATTTTGTGTGCGTGCGTGCACTCAAGCATCCAGGTGGCAAACACCCATGCCTACATTCAGAGGCCTGAGGAGAGTATCAGGTGGCCTTCCTCTTATCACTCATTCATGATTTGCTTGCTTAAAGCTGAGTCTCCCACTAAACCTAGAGCTACCTTTTTCCCCCCAATCAGACTGGCTAACCAGCAAGCTCCAGTGATTCTCCTGAGTCTCCTCCCCACAAGACTCAGGTTACTGGCATGCATAGCCACCACCAGCTGTTTGTGTGGGTGCTAGGGAATCAAACTCAGGGCAAATAAGACCCTCATGCTTGCTTGGCAAGAACTTTTACCCACTGGGTCATCTTCCTAAAAAAATCAAGTCCTAGCTCAGGTTGCTCATGTTTTTATAATCCCAACACTTGGTAAACTGAGGTTGGAGAATAGCAGTGAGTTTGAAGAGAGCCTGGGGCTATAAAGTGACTTCTGGTCAGCCGGAGTGAAACCCAGCCTCAAAAAAAGGGGGGGAGGGAGGGATGGTAGGAAATAAATCTGATGCTAATACAGATATTGTCTATCATTAGCCCAGAAAGTGATACTTTTTTGTTAAATATTTTAATTTATTTGAGAGTTAGTGAAAGAGGCAGACAGAAATAATGGGTGGGCCAGGGCTTCTAGCCACTCAAACGATCTCCAGACACATGTGCCACCTGTACATCTTGCTATACATGGGTACTGGGGAATCAAACTGGGGTCCTTCTGCTGTGTAGGCTTAATTTTCTTTATTTTTTAGGTAGGGTCTCTAGCCCAGGCTGACCTGGAATTCACTATGTAGTCTCAGGCTGGCCTCGAACTCACAGCCATCCTCCTACCTCTGCCTCCTGAGTGCTGGGATTAAAGGTGTCACCATCGCCAGCCTTTTTTTTTATTAAAGGCAGGGTAGCACTCTAGTCTGGGCAGATATTATAGCCCACTTTGTAGCCCAGGCTGGCTGCCAACTCATGATGATGCTCCTACCTCCGCCTTCTGAATGCAGGAATTGCAATAGTTGTATAACTACATCTTTCACGCTCTCGGGCCTTTTCTATATGCTGTGTGTTTATGGGGATTTAACCTGAGGCCCTGTATTCTACACTGAAATGCATCCCCACCTCTTTTTTTCCCTAATTTTGGGGTGGGAAGGGAGGCATCTCTCGCTGATTATTAAGTACCATGACTATATTATTAATTTCCATGTTTTCACAGATGGTAGTGAAAACTTTTATGGATATGGATCAGGACTCAGAAGATGAAAAGCAGCAGTATCTTCCACTAGCCTTGCATCTTGCATCCGAATTCTTTCTCAGGAACCCTAATAAAGATGTACGCCTCCTCGTTGCTTGTTGTTTGGCTGACATATTTCGAATCTATGCCCCAGAAGCTCCATATACATCCCATGATAAACTGAAGGTAAATAAGATTTTTACCAAATCTTTTATTTAAGCATCTATAAAACTTACTGCTATTTTTATGAGGTTTTAAAAGGTAAACAAAACTTATTCTTTTTTTTAAAGCCTTGGATGGAAGTAACTTTATTTTTAAAAAAATTATTGAAATTTTTTCATTTATTTAAGAGAGAGAGAGAGACAGAGACACGCTAGGGCCTCCAGCCAGTGTAAACGAACATGCATCACCTATATATCTGGCTGTGGGTACTGGGTAATTGAACTTGAGTCCTTCTGCTTTGCAGACAAATGCCTTAACTGTTAAGCCATCTCTCCAGCCACCAAACTTATTCTTGTCAGGTTATATTTAACCTTCAAGCCAGTCCCTCACAAAGCCCAGGTGGCTATACTGAAGTGAAAATAGTGGCTTAATGACAGTTTTGGTGTCCCCCCACCCCCACCCTTAAACAAGAAACAAAAAACATGTTTTTAAGATAGGGTCTTGTTCTAGCTCAGGCTGACCTGGAATTCATGGTGTAGTCTCAGGCTGGCTTGGAACTCACAGTGATCCTTCTACCTCTGCCTCCTGAGTGCCACCACTCCCGGCTCAAATTTTTCTTTAAAATTGATCTCTTGTGTTGATTTTCCTATTAAATTTTTAAAATAATTTTATTCTTTAAAATTTTATTTTGGAGGGGCTGGGCGTGGTGGCACACGCCTTTAATCCCAGCACTCGGGAGGCAGAGGTAGGAAGATCATTATGAGTTCAAGGCCACCCTGAGACTACATAGTGAATTCCAGGTCAGCCTGGGCTAGAGTGAGACCCTACCTCGGAAAAACAAAAAACAAAAAAAAAAAAAATTTGGGCTGGGAAGCTGACTCAGAGCTTAAGGACTCGGGTTTGATTCACCAGTACCCACATAAAACCAGATGCACTTAATGGAGAATTAAGCCGTGGTCATTAGACTTTGCAGGTAAAAGCTTTAACCCCTGAGCCATCTCTCCAACCCAAAGAGATTTTTGAGGGGGGTTGGTTTGAGGTAGAGTCTCGCTCTAGCCCAGGCTGACCTTGAATTCACTATGTAGTCTCAGGGTAGCGATGAGAACTCAGAACAATACTCTTATCTCTACCTTCCAAGTGCTGGAACTAAAGGGATGGGTCACCATGCTGGTCCCAAACATTATTTTGGGGGTGGTTGGGGGGTTCAAGGTAAGGTCTAACTCTAGCCTAGACTGACCTTAAATTCACTATGTAGTTCCAGGCTGGCCTCAAACTCACAGCAATCCAAAGAGATTTGTTTTTTTTTTTTTTTAAGTATTTATTTTCAAGTAGAGATAGGAGAGAGACAGAATGGGTGCATCAGGGCCTCTAGCTGCTTGCAAAAGAATTCCAGACACAGGGCTGGAGAGATGGCTCAGCTGTTAAGGCACTTGCCTCCAGTGCCTAAGGCTTCTAGTTCAATTCCCCAGGACCCACATAAGCCAGACCCACAAAGGTGGCTATCTTTCTCTCTCTCTGTATCTCTCTGCTTGAAAATGAATAAATAAAATATTAAAAAAAAAAAAAAGAATTCCAGACACATATACAACTTTGTATCTGGCTTTATGTGGGAGCTGGGGAATTGAACCTGGAATTTTAGGCTTTGCAGGCAAGTGCCTTACTGAGCCATCTCTCCAGCCTCCAAAGACAATTTTTAAAAAAATTTTTATTTATTCATTCTTTTTCAAGCAGAGAGAGAGAGAGCGCGAGAGAGAGCACCAGGGCCACCACCTTGTGGGTCCGGCTTATGTGGTACCTGGGGAATTGAACCCGGGGCCTTAGGCACTGGAGGCAAGTGCCTTAACTGCTGGGCCATCTATCCAGCCCCAAAGACAATTTTTTAATTGATGTTTCTGACAAATTTAAAAAAAAGAAAAAAATGTATATGCACGCGCGCGCACACACACATATACATACACAGAGACAGGAGATTGAGTCTGTGTTAAGAATGGTGTTATTGTGTCTAATTTAACATGTTTGTTATTTATTTTTTAACAGGATATATTTCTGTTTATTACCAGACAATTAAAAGGTTTGGAGGATACAAAGAGTCCACAGTTTAATAGATACTTTTATTTATTAGAGGTAAAAAAATGCTTTACTACATTTGATATAGTAGTAGAGTCTTTGTTATAACTTAATATAGTATACATTTTTAAAATTTTATAGCAAATTAGCTTAATAAAATGTCTTACATTTTATCTCTGGTTCCTCATATCTTTTTTTTTTTTAAGAGTTTATTTATTTAATATTTTATTTATTTTCAAGCAGAGAAATACACAGAGAGAGAGAGAGAGACAGGGAGAGAGCACCATGGCCACCACCTTGTGGGTGTGGCATATGTGGGTACTGGGGAATTGAACCAGGGGCCTTGGGCACTGGAGGCAAGTGCCTTAACCACTGAGCCATCTCTCCAGCCCTGGTTCCTCATATCTTAAAAAGATAAATATACTGTAGAAGAACAAATAAGTTATTTGAAGCTATTTCTATTCTTTTTAATGTAAACATAGATTTTCACTGCTCTTTTAATTTTGTATATTTATATGCATGTATATTTATAATAAACCCTAAATACATAATATTTTTCAAGTTGAGAAAATTGATGTTTAAAGGTTAGAGTGACTACTTTAATGCTTATAACTTGCAAGCCAAGGGCCTTTAATCCCTGAGCCATCTCTCCCGCCCAAATGCTCGTAATTTTCATATTGAGCCTTATCAGTTTTAGTTTATAGTCCTAGTTCTAAAAATTAAATTTTATTAGTGGGCATGCTTTTGTATAATTGTTCTGTACTTATGTGATTAATTTTTTTTATTCATCTAAGAATTTAGCTTGGGTTAAATCATACAACATCTGCTTTGAGTTGGAAGATTGCAATGAAATTTTTATTCAGCTTTTTAGGACTCTCTTCTCAGTAATCAAGTAAGTTTTTTTTAAGCTTATCTTTTTCTTATTGTATATATTGAATTGTCATGTTCTCTTATGTGCACTAAAATCTTTTAGATTTATAAGGAGTTGTTTTCCTTAGAAATTTCAATACAAAGAAGAAAACAAAAAGTCCGTTGTCTAAATTCGCTATCCGTAACCATTATACTGCTGCTTTAGTTTTTAATTAGTTAACTAATTTAGGGGGGGGTCTTCCGTCTGTTTTCATTTCAAGCGTCTTGCTCTATAGCCTTGGCAGATCTGAAACTCACTGTGTAGCCAGGCTAATCTCAAAATTGATAGCAATCCTTTGGCCTCAGCCTGTGAGTACTAAAATTATAGGCATCAGCCACCGTGTCTCGCTTTATACTATCTCTTTAAATTTATGATACAGATTTATTGGTTGACTATTCTGTGTTCCATGTGCTGGAGGCTTTCTATATAATTGAGAATCATAAACCACAGAGCCCTTGCTTTTTTGGTTTTCTGAGTTAGGATCTAGCTGTAGCCCAGGCTGACCTGGAATTCACTATGTAGTCCTATCTGCCTCCCAAGTGCTGGGATTAAAGTCATGGGACCCACATCTGGCTAGAATTATCTTTTGTGGCTCTATTTCTTCAATTGTTGAGCAGTCACATGTAACTAAGGGCTTGTATATTATATAGCACATTTCTAGAGCTTTCTATAGATCTTGGTGACTATTAATTTTTTTCTCCTTTTATAGAATGCCAAATATTAATTGAGATTAGACAGGAAAGGACCAGACCTTCTTGATCTAGAGATAAAGCTTCCTGTGGCATTTAACTTCTTGCTGGCCATTTGAGTCAACACTAGGGTTGCTCACACTTTTTTTTGTTTTGTTTTGTTTTTTCGAGGTAGGGTCTCGCTCTAGTCCAGGCTGACCTGGAATTCACTATGTAGTCTCAGGCTGGCCTTGAACTCACGGCAATCCTCCTACCTCTGCCTCCCGAGTGCTGGGATTCAAGGCGTGCGCCACCACGCCTGCCTCTAGAAGCTCACACTTTTGTGCTAGTTAACTTTTGCTGCATAACAACTCAGGTCCCAACTCACCAAGCCCTTCTCTCTCTCTCTCTCTCTCTCTCTCTCTCTCTCTCTCTCTCTCTCTCTCTCTCTCTCCCTCTCCCTCCCTCCCTCCCTCCCTCCCTCCCTCCCTCCCTCTCTACCTCTCTAACTCTCTCCCTCCTTCGCTCCCTCCCTCCCTTCCTTCCTTTTTGTGAATGCTAGGGACTTGAACTTAGGCCAACAGGTTTTGCAAGCAAGCATCTTTAACTGCTGAGCCATCTCTCCAATCTTCTCTCCCCCCCCCTCAAGATTTTATTTGTCAACATAAAAAGAGCACATGGGTGTGCCAGGACCTCTTATCACTGCAAATGAATTCCAGACACTTGTTCTATTCAAGGTGTCTTGTGTTTTATCTTCTTTGAGATAGGGTCTCTTGCTGATATAAACAAACTGCCAGCCTGCAAATGAATGTTAGACCCATGGGCTTCAGATTCACCTGGTTCCACTTCTTATTTTATTGGTGCATGCACCACTTTGCATTTTATGAGTCCTTAGAAATTGAACTCCATCCAGCAGGCGTTGGAAAGAAGTGCTTTTAACCACTGAGTAATCTCCCCAGCACCTCCTGCTTTAGCTATTTTTAAAACTTTCCATTATCATTTATTTCAGGTAATTTGATTATGATACATTATAATTTTTTTCATTTGAGAGAATGAGAGCCCGAGGGCCTTCAGCCACAGTAGAGGAGCTCCAGACACCTGTATAAATGTCTCTACATAGGTACTAGGGAATTGAACCCACCTATCCGGCTTTGCAGGCAAGCACCTTTAACTGCTCTCCAGCCCATGGTAATACATTATAGTAGTGTTCCTATTTTTATGTATTTAGGGATCAGTAAACTGCAAGGATCTGTAGATTTATTTTCTTCTCATTACTTCTGCAAATTCTTATGATTTCCTGGGATTATTCCCTCTCCATCATTCACTGGATTACATACATGTGCTGACCACTAGGAACTTGAAGATTCTTTGAGCTTGCTGTCTGAGTACTTTCTTCCCAGTTGACATTCTCTGTGTATAAACTTGCTGGAACCTGTAGAGTGTACCAGGCCCTCTTCCTTGCTTGCACAAATGTCTCACAGTGAACAGGGAAAATTATAGGGTATTGTTTTTCACTCTTAGCAATATGTGCTTTATGCTTAATGTCTGAAAGCTATTGTTCCATATATTTTGCCCAATTTTTGGTTGTTTAGGATACAAGGTTTGATCCTTTTCCTGTTTTTTATCTGACTGGAAATGAGAGATTTAGGTTGGGCTGGAGAGATGGCTGATCAGTTGAGGCACTTGCTTGCAAAGCCTGATGGCCTGGGTTCAGTTTTCCAGTACCTAAATAAAACCAAGTGGTGCACAAACTGGAATTTGTTTGTAGTGGCAGGAGGCCTTGTCGGGTCCTTTTTCACTTTCTCCCTCCTTTCTGCCTCTATCAAATAAATAAATAAAAATATTTTAGGCAGTGTATGGTGGTGCATGCCTTTAATCCAAGCACTGGGAAGGCTGAGGTAGGCAGATCGATAAGAGATTGAAGCCAGCCTGTATCTACAGTGAGTTCCAGGTCATCCTGGGCTGGACTGAGACCCTACCTTTTTTAAAATAAAAAGTAAGTTTTAAGTAACTCTGATTTAGCATGATGGAATAGTTTTTTGTTTCTTCTCATTTATTTTCCCAAACTCCTTTCCTTCCCTCAAGTATATATGCATCTGAGAGCTAAGATCTCAAGACTTTCTTATCTTGTTTTATATTTTGTATCCAGCTGAATATATCAATTCTCCAAATTGTTGACCCCCTTCCCCTCACAACCAACAAGAACTATATCATTGATCCTTCACAATTTTGGCATTTTGTGAAGTATCTAAGATATTTTTGTGAGTACATGTAAAAGTATTGTCTTTCTCAGAGTTGTGAAAATTTTCTTGTTAACTTTTAAATTTTTATATGCTTATATTTTATCACTAAGTTCCAAATGTCAATTATTCTTTATTTCAGGTTATCTTTAAAGAGTTTTATATAATCCTTTAATCTTTCAGTCTTGATTATAATTTTCTGTATATTATAGTATAACTATAGGTTACATTGTTCTGTAGAGATTTAATACATTTTAGAGGCTTTTGTGTATATGGTTGAGTGAATTATACAGAATACTTCAGTAGATATTTGGGGGGGCCTTTGTTTTGATAAAATACAATAATATCTATGGGCTGTCACATTAGTCATCTGAGAGAGTAAATGTGGCAGCCAACATTTCTTTGTCCTTGTCAGCATAGTTCCCTGAAGTGAAAATCCTTTCCCATCTGAGATTGTTTTTGTCATATTTGGAATTAAACCTAGGACTTCATGTATTCTTCCATTAAGCTATATCCCCTGTTTTATTTTTACTTTTTAAAAAAAGATATTTTATTCATTTTCAAGCAGAGAGAGAGAGAGAGAGAGAGAGAGAGAGAGAGAGCGAGCACCGGGGCCACTACCTTGTGGCTAGCTTAATGTGGGTCCTGGGGAATTGAACCGGGGGGCCTTAGGCACTGGAGGCAAGTGCCTTAACCTCTGAGCCATCTCTCCAACCCTTATTTTTATTTTTTTTTAATGGAGAGAATCTCCGTAATTTGCCCAGGTATGCCTAGAACTTGCTTTGTACTTCAGGCAGTACTTGAGCCCTCTGTCCTCAGCCTACTGAATAGCTTGGATTACAGGCCTGTGTTAGCAGGTGCAGAGTTCATTCTTATATAATCAGACATTTAACTGGTATGTTGGTCTATGCACCTAATCCTAGCACTTAGAAAGGTTACGTATGAGCATCATAAATTTGAGACCAGCCTGGGCTTCATAGCAAAATCAGGTCTCCAAAAACCAAATAATATATACAAATAAATGTTTTAAAAACCTGGAAGGTTTGTCATCCTGATGCCTACATTGTTGTTGTTGTTCTTTTTTTTAGCAACAGCCACAACAAGAAGGTACAGATGCACATGTTAGACTTGATGAGTTCTATCATCATGGAAGGTGACGGGGTTACTCAAGAATTACTGGATTCCATTCTTATCAACCTTATACCTGCACATAAGGTATGTGGAATAGAAAGCTGTTAAAGACACTGCTATGCACAGAAATCATTGGTGTGTTCTGACCGTTTGCAATCCTATGTATAATAACCTACTATGACTCTTTAGAATAAAACACATGAATGTTTATTACACTTACAGCTATTATTTGTAGAGGATAAACTGATTGACATGGTTCATAGGATTTTCATTCACTTTAGTGCTACTTATTTTATGAAAACTAGAAATGTTTCATATTCACCAGTCATAACCTGAAAATTATAAGGGTATAGGTGTTGAATTTTTTTTTGTTAGTCTTAATTGGGGAAGAAATATATTTCTTTCTTTGTAATAAATATGGAGCATGGGTGTTTGGATTAGATCATTCTTTCCTTTTTGGTTTTTTTGAAATGGTGTCTTGATATGTGCCTCAGGTTGGCCTTGATCTCTAGATCTACACACAGCAGGAGTTTTTATTTCTTTTCAAGAACCCATATTATACCTTTTTCTTATGTACTTCAAAAGTACAATCCAGGGCTGTTTCATTCCTCCACATTTTCTTTTTCTCTTTTCTCCCCACCAGATCCTAAGAAATTGAAGGACCTGGCTTCCCACAAGCTCTGCCACTGAGCTCTACTCCAGCCTTACCCCAGTGTTGACATTCACCTTCCTTATCTTTTCCTCTAATGGTTTAATAACATGTTAGCAGATGTTTAAAAAGCTTGATTAGTTTTAAATTCTTCTATCTCTATTTATTAATTTAAATTAATTTACCATTTACAGGTGGTATAAAGTTTTTTTTAAATATTTTATTAATTTTCAAGCAGCGAGAGAGAGAGAGAGAGAGAGAACCAGGGCCACCACCTTGTGGGTCTGGCTTATGTGGGACCTGGGGAATTGAACCCGGGGCCTTAGGCACTGGAGGCAAGTGCCTTAACCACTAAGCCATCTCTCCAGCCCCAGGTGATATAAAGTTTTGAGATTATCATGAAAGGAAGTGTATTTCAGTCATAAATACTTCCAAGGGAAATAGATGGTATTTTAGCATATTTGGTGTTTATATTCTATCTAGAATATTATCCTTTAGCAAGAAATATATCCTTTTAAGGAATAGAAATAATAACTTCTTTTAAAAGTTAATTTATCCTTTTGCCAGTGGAATAAAAGCCTAGAGCAGGGGTCAGGAAGCTATGGCTAATGGATCAAATCTGGACTGTTACTTATTTATGTAAGTATAGTAGTCCCGTTTTATTTATTGCTTTATTTTCCATGTTTTCTGTTACCCATAGTCAGCCATAGTTCAAAACCATTAAGTGGAGAATTTCAGAAACAATTCATAAGGTTCAAACTACATAGTCTCAACTAGTGTCCTGCTCCTTCCCACAGCGTGAACCATCCAATTGTCCGGTGCGTCATGTCCAGTGTGAATCATCTTGTTCAGCTTTCCACACTGTGTATGCTACTGGTTAGTCACTTGTAGCCAAATCAGTTTCCAGGTGGATCAGTATCTCCATGCTTGTGTGGAAGTCTTTTGTGACTTAAATCATGGCTCCGAAGCATGAGACTACTGATGCTATAGCTACCTTGGTGTGGTGGCTCACACCTTTAACCCTAGCACTCAAGAGGCAAAAGGAGATCACCATAAGTTTGTATAGAGTGAGTAAGTTCCAGGTCAGCCTGAACTAGAGCAAGACCCTGCTAGCAAAAACTAGAATAAATAAAATAAGAGTAGTGATGCTGACAACTCAAATATGCTAAAGAGAAACCTTAAGTATATTTTTTGACTTACAGGTAAAAGTTGTTGATGAATCATATGCCGAGGTTGCCAACATCTATTTTAGGATGAGTAGGTAAAAACACAGGTGAACTAAAAATATTATATGGAATTACCTTCAGAGGAATTTCATGTTTAGATTGCTCCCAACCTCCAAGATATCTCACTAAATATATGTAATCTGAAATCAGAAATACTTGTGATCCCAAGCATTTCAAGGAAGGGGATATTCAACCTGTTCATACAGTGTTCAGTACTGTTTGTGATTTAAACCTGTACTGGAGAACTTGGAATATATCTTCCAAAGGTAAGGGGCACTGCCAGAAAATAGCCATAACTCATTAGTTACAAGTTTACAGTTTTCACTCTGTAGCATCAGAGTTGTGTGGCTGCATCTGAAGCTGTGCACCCCTCCTCCAGCGCCCCACATCAATATTTACCATATGTCCTTTTACATAATAAGGTTGCCAAGAGAGCCGTGGAGTACCTGAGTTTGGATCCCCAGACCCCATGTTTAAAAGCGGGAAGCTGGGGTCTGCAGAGAGGGTTTAGCAGTTAAAGGTACTTGCTTGCAAAGCCTGATGACCTGGGAACAATTCACCAGTTCCCACATAAAGCTAAACATGCAAAGTGGTACATGCAATCTGGAGTTAATTTGCAATGACAAGAGGCCTTGGCTCTGTTCATTTCCTCCGCTTCCCCTCTCCTCTCCCCTCCCCATGTGTTTTCTCCTTGTTAGTGAGTAAATAAACATTTTTCTTTTTCTTTTTAATATTTTATTTATTCATTTTCAAGCAGAGAGAGAGAGAGAACATACCAGGGCCACCACCTTGTGGGTCTGGCTTATGTGGGTCCTGGAGAATTGAACCCAGGGCCTTAGGCACTGGAGGCAAGTGCCTTAGCCACTGATCCATCTCTCCAGCCCAATAATAATAAACATTTTTCTTTAAAGGTGGAATTTGTGATGGACTTCTGTAATCCATGGTGACTACAGAGAGAATGGAGAATTTCACAGAAGTTCGTAGTGGCAAAAAACAAGAGACCCTGCTTTAAAGAAGCAGAAGGCCAAGACCTACCTGAAAATTTTCCATTGACCTTCACATACACTAAATCAATGATTTTTGAAAGGTTGCTGACCACTGACCTTGAAAGGAGAGTTTCTTAGCCTCATTTTGAGAGTTGCAAGATAATTTCAGCTTAATTTCAGTGTAGTTCACAACTTGATAGTATAGAGATTCTGTCGCAGCCAGCTACATGCCGCTGGGATGAATCTCCAAGCCAGGCACAGTTTATGAGAGGAAAAGATTTATTCAAGCTACAGATCCAGGGGAAGTCTCATAAAAGTGAAAGAGGCTGGTCCTCTTTCACAGGTCTCAGCAGAAAAAAACCCATCACCAACACCACACACACAGAACAGGGAACAGGCAGGAGGGCCAAGGAGAGAATTTCTTCCCCTTTATATAGGCTTAGGGTGGGGTCTTACAACCTTTCCACAGACTTAATGGCTTCCTGAGTCTCTGCAATTTCCTTCCTGTACTGCCCACACAGGAAAGGATGTTTAGTTCTAGCATCTTTGAACTTCTTTATATCGTTCTAGCATCTTTGAACTTCTTTACATCCTGCCCCCTACTGAGAGGCTGCCTTCCTGTAAACATCCTGAGAGACCCACTCAAGATTACTTGAAAGGTCAAGTTGACATCAAAATTTAACAATCACAGATTCTAAACAGTATTCTTTTTATTTTGTGGATTCTGCCTCTTTAAAAAAAATATTTATTTGCACCGGACGTGGTGGTGCATGCCTTTAATCCCAGCACTTGGGAGGCAGAAGTAGGAGGATTGCCTGTGAGTTCAAGGCCACCCTGAGACTATATAGTGAATTCCAGGTCAGCCTGGGCTAGAGGGAGACCCTAACTTGAAAAACCAAAAAAATAAAAAAATAAAAATAAAAATAAATTTATTTGCAAAAAGAGGAAGGGAGGAAGAGAGAATGAATGAATGAACGAATGGATGGGCCAGGGTTTCTAACTACTGCATACAAACTCCAGATGCATGCGTCACTTTATGCATCTGGCTTTACCTGGGTCGTTAGGCTTTCTGGGCAACTGCCTTAACTGCTGAGCATCTCTCCATCCCTGAGATTCTAATAAGATATTCACTGGGGAGATGACTAGGTGGGTAAACTGCTAGCTATGCAAGCACGAGTTCAGATCCCCATAACCCATATAAAGTCAATAATAAAATGGGAGATGGATATACGAAAATCCAGGGAAAGTCATGGATGAGGTAGCTTGGCATACTACAAAGACTGCTTGAAACAAGGTGGAAGGTGAGGCCAGACAGACAGTGTTGTCATAGCACATGCATAATACCCATCTCTTTGTTCCCTTCCTCTCTCTCTCTCTCTCTCTCTCTCTCTCTCTCTCTCTCTCTCTCTCTCTCTCTCACACACACACACACACACACACACACACACACACACACACAGATTTTTATTACTTTATTATTCTCATTGGGGTTTTTTTGATTGTTTTTCCTGGGGGCTGGGATTAAAGGTGTATGCTACTACATCCAGTAAAACACAGATTTTTTATTTATTTATTTGCAAGGGGAGAGAGAGAGAATGGGTACACCAGGGCCTCTTCCCACTTCAAACGAAGTCCAGATACATGTGCCACTATATATATTGGGATTTGTGTGGGTACTGGGGAATTGAAGCCAGGCTGTCAGGCTTTGCAGCAAGTGACTTGACAGCTGAGCCTTCTCACCAGCCCCAAAACACATCTCCCACCCACCTCGAGGTAGGGCCTCACTGTTAACTCAGGCTGACCTTGAATTCACTATGAGTCTCAGGGTGTGGCCTCAAATGATTCTCCTACCTCTGCCTTCTGAGTGCTGAGATTAAAGGTGTATGTCACCACACCTGGCAAAACAGATTTTTTTTTTTTTTTTGGTTTTTCGAGGTAGGGTCTCGCTCTAGTCCAGGCTGACCTTGAATTCACTATGTAGTCTCAGGGTGGCCTTGAACTCATGGCAGTCCTCCTACCTCTGCCTCCTGAGTGCTGGGATTAAAGGCGTGCGCCACCACTCCCAGCAACACAGATATTTTTAATGGCTGAGATGGTTTAGCTAATAAAGACGATTGCTTGCAAAGTCTACAGGTGTGGGTTGATCCCCCCCCCCCCCAGTACTCATGTAAAGCCATATGTGCAAAGTAGCACGTGTATCTGGAGTTCTTATGCACCCTCAAGAGGTCCCGGCATTCCCATCCCACCCCTCTCCCTGTCACCCATTAATTAATTAATTAAAAAATACACATCTTGGGCTGGAGAGATGGCTCAGCGGTTAAGGCACTTGCCTCCAGTGCCTAAGGCCCCAGGTTCAATTCCCCAGGTCCCACATAAGCCAGACCCACAAGGTGGTGGCCCTGGTGTATACTCTCTCTCTCTCTCTGTCTCTCTCTCTCCCCCTCTCCTTGAAAATTAATAAATAAAATGTTTTTTAAAAAATACACATCTTAAGATATGTTTTATTTGTTGTTTATTATTTGTTTGATAGAATGGTTGGCAGACAGTGATTTTTGGCAGAATGGGTATGTGCATGCCAGGGCTTCTTGCTACTTCAAATGAATTTCAGATGAATATGCCACTTAGTTCATCTGGCTTTATTTGGCTTCTTGGGAAGCAAGCCCAGACTATCAGGCTTTCTAATAAAGCACCTTTAACTTCTGAACCATCTCTCCAGCCTACATTTTAAAATTTCTTTATTTTTTTCAGTCAAGGTATTATTCTAGCCCAGACTGACCTGCTTCCATTTTGTAGCCCAAGTTAAAATCATACTCAAGGCAGTCCTCTTACTTCATTCAGCTTTCTGAGTGCTGAGAATGAAGGAATGAGCCACCATGCCCTGTTCAAAAACTTAATATTTTTTTGTCCACGCACACATGATGGTATATGGGGTGTGACGTATTATTTGTGTATGGACATGTGTGTGCAGATTGATCTGCACTATGTACATCTGTGTGGAGCAGGAGATCTTCAGGTATGTTCCTATGCATGAATTCTTGAGGCAGGAAGTTTTCCCTCAGTGTGGAGCTCCCTTTATCCACAGTGCACCTCCATCCATGGCCACACCCAGGTCAGACCTGGGCTGTCCCGTGTCATATTGCTTAAGAGACTGAGCCATCTTCCTAGTCTCCATAAATCTTAGTTCTTCTTACAAATTAAATAATATGTCACTCACAGTCTTAAGACCTTTCAGTTTGTGGCTATGCATTGGGGCTTAAGGAAGCATAGCATTCATCATTTCAAAATACAGTTTGGGCTGAGGAGATGGCTCAGTTTAATTACCTAGTACCCATATAACTCCAGATATACAAAGTGGTGGTTGCATGCATCTGGAGTGTGTTTGTGGTAGCAAGTGGCCCTGAGTCTATGCTCTCTCACTCTCAAAGAAATAAATTTTTAAAAAATATCCCTTTAATCTCTGTGCTTGGGAGGCTGAGGTTGCAGAATCACTGTAAGTTCTAGGCTACCCTAGGCTACAGTCAGATGCTGCCATGAAAACAAAAGAAGCATACAATCAGTCTAGAGTCTCTTTTTAACTTTTTATGATGCTGGGAATTGAACCCAAGGCCTTGCACATACTAGGTTAGATAAGCACATGGAGCTATAACTCGCACCCAGTGACTCTTCCAAGCACATGTTGAAGAGCAGTGATGTAATGCACATGATGGAGTGAGGGGAGGGGAGGCCTATTTAGGATACATTGGTGTGATCAGTTCATATTAGTTAACATACAAACTCCAAACGCCTAGTCTGTTTCAGTTTGGTTAAACTTAGCATGTAGCTGGACTTACTGACTGGCTAATGGACTTTAGTTTTTGATGTGTTAAGTTCAATTGGCTACTTCTGCATTTAAGATCACTTGACCAGAGGAGGATATGGTTAAACTAATGGAATTTACTTATATTTTTTGTTTCATATTTTAGTTGATTTGCATATTGTAGTGTTTAAATGATTCTGTCTCACAAATTAATTCATTTATAACTTTGCATGCTTTGCACGTTTTTGTTTTTCAGAACTTAAATAAACAGTCCTTTGATCTTGCAAAAGTCCTGTTGAAAAGGACAGTCCAGACCATTGAGGCATGCATTGCCAATGTATGTATTCTTTTATATTCATTTCTAAATCATATAATTATTATGCCATCCTATCAATTTATTAGAACTATTCACATATAGGTATGTCTTAATTTTATTTAGAGCAAATATAAACTTACGTATGAATATCAAAATAAAGTACCATAACCTCATAAGCATTTTCTTCATTGGAAGAATTGCAAATGTCCTTTTAAATGAATACAAACTCATTTCCTTGAATGCCTTGCATTAAGATTTTTTCCAGTGTTATTGAATTACCTTAATATAAAAATTAAATGAAGCCAGGTGTGGTGACTCATATCTTTAATCCCAGCACTCGGGAGGTAGAGGTAGGAGGATCACCATGAGTTTGAGGCCACCCTGAGACTACATAGTGAATTCCAGGTTAGCCTGGGCTAGAGTGAGACCCTACCTCAAAAAACCAAAGGGAAAAAAAACTAAATGAAGATATTCATTTAAATGGCATATATTTTTTTGCTGGTAAATTAATGTTTTAGTAGATTACAAAAAAAAAAAAGAAGAATTGTGAATAGTACAAAAGAGTATGGTGGAAATCATTTCTCAGCCTTGAATGTCCTGATCTCCCTTCTCAGAAATTTCCATCAATTATGTTCTCACATATTCTTCCCTAAATATTCTATCATTGTTTGTGTATGCGTGTATTTTGTTAAACTATTTTCCTCATTTCAGACTCCATACTAAACATAAATATTTTTTAACCATTTGTGCTGCTTTTTAAAAATAATTCCATCATATTAGAAATTGATGCTAATTTTATGGAACTGCCTTCATAGCATTTTTAAATTTAATACTTTCTGCTATGTGTATATAGGGAGGAAGGTGAGTGCTAATATCTTTGCTTGATATTAAATATTCATTGTTCTTCTAATTTGTTTTTTTTTTTTAAGTTGCCCAGTTAGGCTTTGTATCATCTTCAAACTCAGAATGTATGGCTTGCCCCAGGCACTAACAAAAGAAACTTACACTTCATTTTTAAGTACTATTTATTGCCAACCTCATGGAAAAAATTGAATAGTTTTTAGCTAGAAATCAAAAAATTGAGACAGTTTTTTTTCTCACTTGTGTGAGGAAATTGCTGTGTTAAATTCTCTGAATTATATAAGCTATGTGTATTGTTTTATTTCAGAAATGTCATCCTTATTTGAAACATAGTGAACAAGCTTTTCCTTTTTCCCTGTAACAGTCATGATTTGTTATTATATGTATTTCAGTTTTATTTCTTTTACTGACTTATTGATTATCTTGTTACATACTAAAAATTCAAATATCTGGGCTGGAGTAAAGGCTTAGCAGTTAAAGGCACTTGCTTACAAAGGCTGGAGGCCTGGTACCCATGTACCAGTAACCATGTAAACCCAGATGTTTGCAGTATCAGGAGGCACCCCTGGTATATCCATACTTTTCCTTTCTTCTCTCTCTTCGCTTGCAAATAAATTATTTAAAGACATGATCTTTATTTTAAAAAATTCAATTGGGCATGGTGGTACACGCCTTTGATCCTTATACTCTGGAGGCAGAGGTAGTAGGATCACTGTGAGTTTGAGGCCAGCCTGGGACTAAAAAGTGAGTTCCAGGTAAGCCTGGGCTGGAGTGAAACCCTAACCTTGGAGGATCCCACCAAAAAATTTCCTACCTGTTCTGTATGTTTCCCTTGCATTGTATATATAATGCTTGATTGTATAGTTTTCTTTACAGGCATGTTTGTAGAAAATTATTTAGGTCATTAAACAAAGCATATTTTTGTTTTTAATGTGTCCTATAGTTTTTCAATCAAGTCCTGGTGCTAGGAAGATCATCAGTAAGTGATTTGTCAGAACATGTATTCGATCTGATTCAGGAACTTTTTGCCATAGATCCTCATTTATTATTATCTGTCATGCCACAACTTGAATTCAAACTGAAGGTAGGATTCAACAATTCCAAAATCATTTAAGCTTAATAGTTATTGTATATTGTAGTTTATTCTAAGAATCAAATAAAGTGTGAACTAAATTTATCTTTCCATTTTGCTTTAACAGTTTGTATTGATAATATATAAAGTATATGCTGATAATAAGCATAGTGACACTGGTAATAGATATGAAAATACTGTGTTAAAGATCTTTACAATTTGTAATGCTCAGTATATTGATAGCAACTGTTATGTTTTTAGAATTTTTTTGGTGTTCAATTAATGGGACTTTTGCTTTTTGTGTGTGTATGGTGTCCATGTGCATATATGTGTGGTCACACCCGTGTGCTTATGGAGACAGGAGATTAAAGTGATTCGGTCTCACTCAATTTATTTACTGAGGCAAACACTCACTTGAACCCAGAGCAAGCCAAATAAGATAGCTTTGCTAGCCAACTTGCTCCAGGATCACCTCTATCTCCCAAGCACTGGGTTTATGGGCTGGCTTCTGTGCCCACCTGGTATTTACTTGGATGCTAGGGATCCAAACTCCAATCCTCATCCTTGTTTGGCAAGCACTGTATACATGTTGCCATTACCTCACCAGAATTATGACATTTTTATAAACTTTTTGTTGTTGTTCTTGTTAAGGTTTCACTTCAACTCAGGCTGACCTGGAATTCATTATATAGTCTCAGGCTGACCTGGAACTCAGATTGATTCTCCTACCACTGCCTCCTGAGTGCTTGGATTAAAGTTGTACACCACCACACCCGGGAGCATAAACTATTCTATATTATTTTTAAAAATTTTTAATTGTGTCACAAGGGTCATTTATGATATAAAGGAGAGAAGTTTTATTGAATGACTTGGGAGTAGAACCCTAATTGTATAGCCAACTTAGCAAGAAATTTATAACTTTTCAAAAACTCGTAATGCTTAGTCCCCTATCCTTTTGTGAAGCACAGTCTCACTCCAGCCCAGTCTTACCTGGACCTCTGCCTCCCAAGGAAAAATGGCACGAGGCATGCACCATCACCTCGCACACCTCCTATCCTTTGTGAGAGACGTTTTATATCTGATGGCTTGTTTGCTTTTAATTAAAGCTGACATTACATGTTTTTTTTTAGAATACAGTCTTATGTAGCCTAAATTGACCTTAAGTCCTGTTTTCTGCTGAGATTATAGCATACACTATATATATATATATATATATCTCCAGTTCAATTTTTCATTTTTGAGATGAACATTTTAAGATGAAACATTCAAAATTATACGTATATATTTGTTCATTTGTGTTTATAATAATATTTATTATAACACAAAGTACATGCTATCAATAAGAATTTACCTATGAAAACTGGGCCTGGGGATCCATATTTACCATCATAATTCTTTTTTTTTTTAAAGGTTGCTTACTCTTTTTTAAAAATATTTTATTCATTCATTTTCAAGCAGAGATAAGAGAGATCACACCAGGGCCACAACCTCATGGGTCTGGCATACGTGGGTATTGGGGAACCGAACCCTGGGCCTGAGGCACTGGAGGCAAGTGCCTTAACCGCTGAGCCATCTCTCCAGCCCCAGAAGTCTTTTTTTTTTTTTTTTTTTTTTCTCAAGGTAGGGTCTTGATCTAGTTCAGGCTGACCTGGAATTCACTCTGTAGTCTCAGGGTGGCCTTGAACTCACGGCAATCCTCCTACCTCTGCCTCCCCAGTGCTGGGATTAAAGGCGTGCAGCACCACGACCTGCTACCATCAGAATTCTTGACGCACTGAAAAGGGAGAATCAGGAGTTCTTTTAAATACATTGAAGGCCAGCCTCTGCAGTAATGAGAGACCCTGCTTTGAAAAAAGTTTTTCTCTTGATGTGGTGGCACACCCCTCTAATTGCAGCGCTTGGGAGGCAGAGGCAGGAGGATTGCCATGAGTTCAAGGCCACTCTGAGTCTGCAGACTAAATTCCAGATCAGCCTGGGCTAGAGCAAGGGCTGGAAAGATTTTAAAAAAAGATCAAGGGCTCAGTGATTACAGGTACTTTATTGCAAAGCCTGCCAGCTTGGATTCAATTCCCTGCAGCACCCACATAAAACCAGATGTGCAGAGTGGTGCATCCATCTGAAGTTCATTTGGAGTAGCAAGTGGCTCTGGTGCACCTCTCCTTATAAACAAATGAATATAAAACCACTATCTAGCTTTTGTAATGCTTGATTCACCTGACCTTTAAAATCTTCAGATTCCTTCTCTACTAGTGAAACTAATTTTCCTTAATGTGACAGTCTTCCCTGTCATGTTTCCTAGTCAGTAGGGAATAGGCATTGGTTAAAAGTTTGTATATCAGAAGCTCAGTGGTTAAGGCACTTGTCTGCAAAACCTAACAATCTGAGTTCAATTTCCCAGTACCCACATACAGCCATTTGCACAGTGGCGCAGGCATCTGGAGTTTGTTTACCACACTTAATTTATCCACACTGTTGTTGGAGTTTCAATCATAGGACGCTTGTTTATAAAGAAAGCTTAGTGAGGTAGGAATTATTTGAAACTTGTCCTTCACAGAATTCTAGAGCCTTAGACAATGTTAAATTTTTTTTTTTTTTTTTTTTTTTTTTTGGTTTTTCGAGGTAGGGTCTCGCTCTAGCCCAGGCTGACCTGGAATTCACTCTGTAGTCTCAGGGTGGCCTTGAACTCACAGCGATCCTCCTACCTCTGCCTCTCGAGTGCTGGGATTAAAGGCGCGCGCCACCACACCCGGCGACAATGTTAAAATTTAATAAGATATCTATATATTTATATATTGCAAATGTGTGTGACAGGCAAAAGTTAATAGTAAGGTAGAGTGTGAGATCAGAGACCCACTTGGTCTAACATGGCATCAAAATTTTTCAAAGCAAAAAAATGTGATATTTAAAAATTCTCTAAGCAGCAGAAATGTATAATTGTGTCAACTTGCAGATATTTCATTTTTTTGAAATCTGTTTAATAAAGCTCAGAATACCAGTGTTTTATCTTCTCTCTGTAGAGCAATGATGGAGAAGAACGGTTAGCTGTGGTTCGACTACTAGCTAAATTGTTTGGGTCTAAGGATTCCGATTTGGCCACACAGAATCGTCCTCTTTGGCAATGTTTTCTTGGACGGTAAGTGCTTGAAATATTTTGGGTTCTAATCGGTCCACTTTATTAAAAGTCTCCTCAACAAAACTGTATTGGATCTTTGTTCATTCCTTTAGTGCCTCTATTCCTTGAAGAATAAAATGTAAGATACATTTTTATTGTCATTGTTTTTTGTTTGTTTTTGGGGGAGTTTTTTTTTGTTGTTGTTTGTTTTATTTTTTGGAGTCATTGTCTCATTCTGTAGCCAAGACTGGTCTCAAACTCATGCATCCTGGTTCCTCACCCTCCCAGGTACTGAGGTGTGAGTCACCGTGCCTGCAATAGGATAAATTTTTTATTAAGAAAATTCTACACTTGGGAGGCAGAGGCAGGTAGATCACTGAGTTGGAGGTCAGCCTGGGCTAGAGCAAGACCCTACCTAGGAAAATAAAAATAAAAAAATAAAAAACCAAAGCCAGGCATTGGTGGCTCATGCCTTTAATCCCAGTACTCAGGAGGCAGAGGTAGGAGGATTGCTGTGAGTTTGAGACCAGCCTGAGACTACAGAGTGAATTTCATGTGAGCCTGGGCTAGAGCGAGACCCTACTTCAAAAAACAAAAAATAAAAAATAAACCAAACAAACAAAATTATTGAATAACTCCTTGATTATCTTATGAGATCATTTTTATGACAGAAAAGTTTGCTTGTATTTAAAAATATCATGTCCTCACCTACTGGTAGTGCTGGGGATTTTACTTCGTGCTTGTACTCCAGATCCAGGCTACATTATTATTTTTGTGTATGTGTTTGAATACATTTGTAACTACCCTGGCAGGAATAGTCTTTTTAAAAAATATATTTATTTGGGTTGGAGTGATTGCTCAGTGGTTAAAGCGCTTGCCTCCAGAGCCTTAGGACCCTAGTTAGATCCCGAGTACTCTAACATAAGCCAGATGCACAGAGTGGAGCATGCATCTGGAGTTCGTCTTCAGTAGCTAGGGGCTGTGGTGTGCCCATTCTCATTCATTCATATTCTCTCTCTCTCTCTCTCTCTCTCTCTCTCTCTCTCTCTCTCTCTCTCTCTCTGCATACAAATAAATGCATTTAAAAAAACTAAAATAAAATTTATTTGTGAGCCAGGCGTGGTAGCACACGCCTTTAATCCCAGCTCACCTTTAATCCCAGCTCTCGGGAGGCAGAAGTAGGAGGATCACCATGAGTTCAAGGCCACCCTGAGACTAGAGTGAATTCCAGGTCAGCCTGGGCTAGAGTTAGACCCTACCTCAAATCAAAAAAAAAAAAATTATTTGCAATTAAGAAAATAGGCTCACACGGCGTCTTGCCTTTGTAAGCTCCAGATGCATGTATCATGTTGTGCATCTGCCTTTATGTATGTACTGGGGAGTTGAACCTGGGGCTGGTAGGCTTTGCAAAGAGTGTGCTTTTATACGTTGTGTCGTTTCCTCAGCCCCACAGACTATATTATTGATCATTAATCTAATTTTATTTTAAAATTTAAAACTGACCAAAGAACAATTCTGCAACGTAATAAATATTTTGAGCTTATAAATCTATCTAGTAAGACTGAAATTATTAGTATATTTTTATAAGTTTCTCAGTCCATTTAAATTTTGAATTTTTAACCTTATCCTTATATATTTGCATGTTATGTTTAATATTTATAGAATTGTTAAATTAGAGATTTAAAAGAGCATTTTAGTAGAAGCTGATCCTGTCTAGATGGAACTTTTAAATTTGGCCTTGTGGTTCACATTTTACGCAGCCCACTTTGAACTTAGTTTATTTTAGACCTCAGATTCTCTGAAACCTTCCTTTAATTTTTTTTTTTTTTTTTTTTTTGTCTCTCGAGGTATGGTCTCACTCTAGTCCAGGCTGACCTGGAATTCACTATGTAGTCTCAGGGTGGCCTTGAACTCACAGCAATCCTCCTATCTGCCTCCCGAGTGCTAGGATTAAAGGCATTCACCACCATGCCGGGCTTCCTTTAAAAAATTTTAAAGCACATTTTACATGTTCTGAATACTTTTTTTTATTTATGGCATAATTTTAATCTTTCACATTTTTTTGGTGTACAAAATTGGTAGCGTTGAGAATTAACTATTTTTTTCTTGTTTTAGCATGGCAAATACTCTTTTAGATTTTTTGCAGCATACTGTCTATCTAGCACAGGGTGACTTAGAATTCATTATGTAGTCTCAGGCTGGCCTTGAACTCATTGCAATCCTCTTACCTCTGCCTCCTAAGGGGAATAAAGGGTGCGGCATCATACTCAGCGAATACTCTGAAACAAGGTTCTATAAAATTATGTGTTCTTATACTTTATAGTCTTCCATAGAACACATTAGCTTTATTAGTAGAAACACATTTTCTAATCAGTAACTATTGCTGTTTTTAAGCATTTACGTGTTAGGTATATCTTACTCGAAAAATAGTAGAATTAATATTTAACTATCTTTTTCTTTTTAGATTTAATGACATTCATGTTCCTGTGAGATTAGAAAGTGTGAAATTTGCCAGTCACTGTTTAATGAATCACCCTGATTTAGCAAAAGACCTTACAGGTAAGCTACCTAGTTTATTATACATACAAAAACCAAAACCAGTTTCCATATAGCCTGTAACTTCAGATCCAGATAGGATTTGATCCTAGGGATGGATTAGTTACTACTTTTCAAGAGTAGGAAATGAAATTTTGTTTTCTTTCCTCCCCCCCCCCCCCCAAGGTATGGTCTCATTCTAGTCCAGGCTGATTTTGTAACTCACTTTGTAGTAGTCTCAGGCTGGCCTTGAACTCAAAGCAATCCTCTTACCTTTCCTTCCTGAATGCTGGGATTAAAGGTGTATGACACCACACCCAGGCATAATTTCATTTTTACAAAATTACAGTTGAAATACTCATATTTTGATCATGTGTCTGGTGTGTGTGTGTGTGCTGATGCAGCACCCTGTGCACTAATCCATGGCTGCTGGAAAAGAACATCAGGCATGCCCCTCCTTGCAGTGGAGGTTTTACAGATACTGGAGCTTGCTGTTCACAAGCCCCAGCAGTTCTTCAGTCCCAGTTCCCCACTGGGCTAGCATTACAGATGTGTTCGTCCATATCTAACTGTTCACATTGGTTCTGAAGATTGTAATGTGCAATCTCAAGCCCCCTGAAGCCTTCTTGGCTTGAGCAGGAAGCACACTTAACGCACTAGCTATGAATTTTTTGAGGTTATATTCTGGGTTTTATCTAATTATTATATATTATATCTTGTCTATTAAGATGTGTTGTAGTCTTGGCATGGTGGTGCATGCCTTTAATCCCAACACTTGGGAGGCCGTGGTAGGGATGATTGCTGTGAGTTTGAGGCCAGCCTGGCATTGTAGATTGAGTTCAAGGTCAGCCTGTGCTAGAGTGAGACCCTGCCTTGAAAGAGCCCCCCCTCAAAAAAATGTATTGTTATGGATGGGGGGTGGGTGGAGAAATGCCTCAGTGGTGCTTGCTTGCAAAGCCCACTGGCACTGGTTCAATTCTCCAGGCAGACGGGCATTCACTGAATGGCAACTGGCTCTGAAGCACACACAGTCTCACAAATTTTTAGAGTTGTATTATAGAGTATTGTGATTATTAGAGAGTATTTAGTGCTATCTTAAAAAAGACTTTGGGGCCGGATACATTGTTCAGCGGTTAAGGTTCGTGCCTGCAAAGCTTAACAACGTTCGATTCCCCAGCACCAATGTAAAGCCAGATGCACAACATGGCACATGCATCTGGAGGTTGTTTGCAGTGGCTAGAGAGTGGCTGTTGTGCCTTTTTCTGCTTGCAAATAAATAATACAGATAGATGGACAGGTGGGCGGGCGGACTTTAATTCATGCTCTATTTTACAAACATTGTTTCAGTATGGACAAAGCTTAAATCATTAGTCTTCTGTCATTCTGAATCATGACAAATTTCATAACTAACATTTAGCTTAACCTATTTTACAGAATATTTGAAAGTTAGATCACATGATCCAGAAGAAGCTATTCGTCATGATGTCATTGTTACTATCATAACAGCTGCGAAAAGAGACCTTGCCTTAGTAAATGATCAGCTGCTTGGCTTTGTCAGGGAAAGGACACTGGATAAACGGGTAAGATCTGGGAACTTTCCTTCTTCCCTATTTTTACTCTGAGCAGATTTTGGCATTGTTATTTTCTATATCTTTTGCAAATCTTTATAAATAAATACATTGGATTCTGAAGCATTTCATGATTTAGGAATGATTTTCTCTTTTAGCATTCTAGTATAAAATAATTCATAAAATAAAGTTTTTTTTTTAATTCACAAGCATGTTAATTTTCAAAAGAATAGTAATTGATGAAGAAACAAAAGCACATTTGTTTCTTAGTCATATTTTATAGAACTTAGCTGGATGTCACTCATTGAATTAAAGAATATTATACTTCTGAAGAAAGTAGTTTCCATAATGCTATTCCAAGCCAAGATCATAAATTAGTTTAGCTGATTGTGCTGTTTCCTCCATTTGATGAAGTCAGAAACATGGATTGATAAGGAACAGGAACATGAAGACCAGCAGTTGCAGTTAAGAGATAGTACTATCAACCTAAAGCAAGAGGCAGACATGCAAGGCAACGTGCCTTGGCATCTACTTATTAATATCTTTACCACCCATTGTTTTACAGTGTGCCATTTTTTAAAAATTTATTCATTTTCAATCAGAGAGATACAGAGAGAGAGAGAGAGAGCGCACGCACCAGGGCCACCACCTTGTGGGTCTGGCATATGTGGGTCCTGGGGAATTGAACCAGGGGCCTTAGGCACTGGAGGCGAGTGCCTTAACCGCTGAGCCATTTCTCCAGCCCACAGTGTGCCATTTTTAAAACCTGCCATCATCTAGAAGTGACTCTCCCTGATGGTCTCTTCCATTCATTACCTAGTGAAGCCATGGTTATTGTGATATTTTTTTCCTTTTAGAAAATGTTACTCCTTTTAGTATTTGTTTCATATTTTCAAAAAAGTGACCAAATGACCCTTTCTGACTGAAACGGCACAATCTGTCCTGAGTAGTAATTTTGTTTTTCAAGGTAGGGCTTCGCTGTAGCCAGGCTCACTATGTAGTCTCAGAGTGGCTTTGAACTCACAGCTATCCTCCTACCTCTGCCTCCTGAGTGCTGGGACTAAAAGCATGCACCTGCTATTCAACATTTTCTATCTTTTTACTTGTTTGTTTCACAGGAAGGGAGAGGGGAATGGTGTATGGGTGCCCCAGGGCCTCTTGTCACTGCATAAGTCTTCCAGATGCCTGGACCAGTGTTTTTAGGGGAGGGAGGTGTGGTCAATCTTCCCACTATTTATTTTTAAATATTTTAAAAATATTTTATTTATTCATTTTCAAGCAGAGAGAGGGGGGAGAGAGAGAGAGAGGGAGAGCACACCAGGGCCACCACCTTGTGGGTCTGGCTTATGTGGGTCCTAGAGAATTGAACCCAGGTCCTTAGGCAGTGGAGGCAAGTGCCTTAACCGCTGAGCCATCTCTCCAGCCTGATTTATTTATTTTTAAATATTTTTATTTATATATTTATTTGCAAGCACAGAGAGAGAATCAGCGCTGCAAAAAAAACTCCAGATATATGTGCCAGTTTGTGCATCTGGCTTTATGTGTGTACTGGAGAATCACACCCTTGGTATAAGGCTTTGCAGGCAAGTGTCTTAACTGCTGAGCCATTTAACATCATTATAGTTCCATAAATTTATAGTGAAAGATAAGCTGTCCAATAAAAACCATTTCATATATATCATGTACTGAAGCTATTTTAAAAGTTTGTTTTGGGCTGGGGAGATGGCTCAGCGGTTGAGGCACTTGCCTCCAGTGCCTAAAGCCCTGGGTTCAGTTCCCCAGGACCCACATGAACCAGACCCACAAGGTGGTGGCCCTGATGCTCTCTCTCGCTCTCTCGCTCTCTCTCTCTCTCTGCTTGAAAGTGAATAAATAAAATATTTTTTTTTAAAAAAGTTTGTTTGGGCTGGAGAGATGGCTCAGCGGTTAAGGCACTTGCCTCCAGTGCCTAAAGCCCCGGGTTCAATTCCCCAGGGCCCACATAAGCCAGACCCACAAGGTGGTGGCTCTGGTGCGCGCTCACTCTCTCTCTCTCTCTCTCTCTCTCTCTCTCTCTCTCTCTCTCTAACTCTGTAGCTCTCTGCTTGAAAATGAATAAATAAAAAAATTTTTTAAAAAAGTTTGTTTTATGACATTCTTCTAGTGCTAACAAACTAAGGTGCAATTAATTGAGTAGAAATAAAACATCACTAAACCAAGACACAAAGAACCTACCCTTCATTTGGGAAAAAACCCAGATAATTTGTGTTAGAAGAATAAAGTACATATCATAGTATACATCATCATATTCCTTTAAAGCATGCCTACTTGGAATCTTTAAGTTGAAAATATGTTTGTGCGTAATTCTGTGTGCACTCAGAAACAATCGTATGACTGGTTACTTAAAATTCTCTCATGCCAAAAGCTTCAGTTAAGTGTTTTCCTAGTTCTAATTAAGTTAAATGAACTAATGATAGCAGTTATTGAGCTGTAAATCTGAGAGGAATAGAAATTGAGCAGTTCAACTGTATTTCCTGTCTCTATTTCTGCTAGTCACTTTATTTTCTTAATGGTTTAGAAGAATTTACAGGCATTGATACGCGTGTGAGAATTTCATTACCGCAGCAAATTAAAAAATATTTGCGAGAAACAAGTTCCAAATGTCCTGACAATCTCTGCCATCCTATAATTGCCTTATAATTGTGTCTGTACGTAGAAAGGGATAGGAAAGTAAAGCAGACTATTCCAGGTTATGTAGGAGAATGCTGAGTTAGCTACATTACATTTATTTTTAAAACACTGATCTGAAATCTGCCCAGTGTATGAAAACAAGCAACCAGAGCAAATGCTAATTAAGCATGCACTGTGTTTTACGGCTGGCTTTAACTTGGGTGTTGGGGAACCAAATCTGAATCAGTGGGCTTTGCAAACAAGTGTCTTTAACCACTGAGTCATCTCCCCAGCCCTTAACCATTTTCATATGGAGATTTAATACCATTATTAAAAAATATTTTGTTTATTCATTTTCAAGCAGGGGGGGAGAGATAAGAGAGAGACAGAGATCACCAGGGCCACCACCTTGTGTGTCTGGCTTTATGTGGGTCCTGGGGAATTAAACCTGGGGCCTTAGGCACTGGGGGCAAGTGCTAAAAACTTTTTGGCATTGATTTATTTTCTGTGAAAATGGAGAGCAGAATTCATCTTTTATCACTGCTCAGGTCTCATTTTCATTCCATACATTCTGTCAGCTAAAACATGAGAAAATGAGTTGAAAAATTTGAAGGAAGTACTGAAAAATAAGAAACATGTGTATGCCCTCTCTTTTCCCAGGACAAACATCACTTTTTAATAAGTATTTTCCTTTCTTTGGGAGGCTGAGAGAGGAGATTGATAAAACATGTATAGGTATACCAGGGCCTTTGCCACTGCAAATGAACTCCAGATGCATGTGCTACTTTGGGCATCTGGATTTATATGGTTACTCTGGAATCAAAACTTAGCCAGGGGGGCTGGAGAGATGGCTCAGCGGTTAAGGCACTTGCCTCCAGTGCCTAAGGCCCCGGGTTCAATTTCCCAGTACCCACATAAGCCAGACCCACAAGGTGGTGGTCCTGGTGCATTCTCTCTGTTTCTGTTTCTGTTTCTCTCTCTCTCTCTCTCTCTCTCTCTCTCTCTCTCTGCTTGAAAATGAGTAAATAAAATAAATTCTATGGACAGTGAATTCATCATCCACATATGAAATCCTTTAAAAAATAAATTAAAAAAAAAAACTTAGCCAGGAGGCTTTGTAAACAAGTGCTTCTAACTGTTCAGCATCTCCTCAGCCCAGATAAGCATTATTTTGATACTGCTTTTCTTCTCTCTTGTGATCGCCCTTGCTCTAGGCTTTATGGTTCTTTCCCATCCACCTTCTTCTCACCATATTTCTTTCCTTCTCAGAAATTTTCTCATCCAGTCTCTAGAAATCTTAGTGTCTACTACCAACTAGTACATGCTTAGGAAAGTCATTTGCCTCTTTAAGTCTACCAAGTAAGGATGTTCACATAAGATATATACTAAGTTCTTTCCTACTTTGTTGTGCCAGAATTCTTGGTACTGAACTTCATTCTTATTCCTTGTTAACATCAATAGATTTGTTACTAGGAACTAAAAACTAAAACCATTCTTGATAATAGGGCTTTGTATATACAATTTGCCTTTTACTTATTAATCATATCAGCATGTTATTAGAGAGAATCTAGTGAAATGTGTTGACTATTGCTTAGTTTTGGGGGAAATATAAAATTGTTAAGTAATCTATCAGTATATGCACTGGAAAATTTATATTTTATTTTTATTTATGTTTATTTAACAGCCTGGTTTCTAAATAGGAATAGACTTATAAAGCAATTTAGTAAAGCTTCTGCTTCAGAAAAAAACATTCTGTGCTGCCATCTCTACATATGCAGTAACTGGTTAAATAAAGCCATGATAGCTCAGCTTCTTACTCATCTAATGTGTGCTTTTCTTTCCAGTGGCGCGTAAGGAAAGAAGCTATGATGGGTCTAGCTCAACTTTATAAAAAATACTGTCTTCATGGTGAAGCAGGAAAGGAAGCTGCAGAGAAAGTCAGCTGGATAAAGGACAAACTTCTGCACATTTATTACCAGAACAGCATCGATGACAAGTGAGTTTGATATGGCAGCAAACCAGTTTTTCTTTTGGCAATTTATTTAATTTTCACATAATACATTTCTAAATTGTGCATGTTTATAATACTGTGTTTAAATAAGATTCGTTTTCAAGACTATAAAGTAGTTTGAAGTAACGTGGCTGCTGTTGTGAGGTAGACAAGGGACCAAATTTTCATTCCACCCCTTATAAATTTATTCCTGTCCTAGAGTGAGGACGATCACAAGAGAGAAAAGCAGTATCAAAATAATGCTTGTCTGGGCTGAGGAGATGCTGAGCAGTTTGAGGCACTTGTTTACAAAGCCCCTGGCTAAGTTTTGATTCCAGAGTAACTACATAAATCCAGATGAACAAAGTAGCACATGCATCTGGAGTTCATTTGCAGTGGCAAAGGCCCTGGTACACCTATACATGCTTTCTCAATCTCCTCTCTCAGCTTCCAAAGAAAGAAAAATACTTATTAAAAAATTATGTTTGTCATGGAAAAAAAGAGGACATACACATGTTTCTTTTTTTTTTTTTTTTTTTTTCCCCGAGGTAGGGTCTTGCTCTAGCCCAGGCTAACCTGGAATTCTCTATGTAGTCTCAGGGTGGCCTTGAACTCACGGCAATCCTCCTACCTCTGCCTCTCGAGTGCTGGAATTAAAGATGTGCGCCACCACGCCCGGCTACATGTTTCTTATTTTTCAGTACTTTTATTCCTATTCAGTTTTATATAAAAAGTAGGAGAGATTTGGGAGGGAAAAAATGGAGGGCTATCAGAGTGTATTACCGTATTTTGTTTATATTTGTTCAAGTTAAAGAAATTATGGTTAAAATGTTCCAAAGCAGAAATTCAGAGGCTATTAAGAACTCAACACAAAAGCAGACTTAAAACTAACCCACTATGGCTCAGGGAATTTTGCAGAAGAGTGAGCGGAAAGATTGTAAGATCCATGGTGGAAGTAATGTACAGAGGAATTGCCTCCTCCTCCTCCAACTGTCCGCTATTCGAACAATTCCTAGCTCTCAATCCCATGGAGCATACCAGCAATCCCACTGAGAAAGGTCCTCAGTAGAAAGAGGGCAGGGAGGAGGCCAGTCAGCACACGTCTTGTACAGACAGAGTTTCTACTTATTAAAACAAAAAAACTTAAAAATCAAAACGAGGAATGATAATATCTTCCCTATAGGATTATTCTATAGATTAAGTCATAAGTGTAACAACTCGTCTCAATGCCTACAATAGAATACATTTGATAACTTCTGGTCACAATTTTCTTCTATATAGTACTAGTACTACCAGTACAAAAGTTTTTATCATCTTATTAATGTTACTTGAAATTCTATTTTGCACTCTGTACTAATGATACTAGGTTTTTCTAGTGTATTTTGCAGTTTTATTGACACAGATGACTTAGTCATCACTAATTATGTATTTCATTGCTTAATGGAGATCTTTGTGTCTTTATTCCATTGATACTGAATAATGAGAATTTAGAGTGGAGTAAAGATAAATCAGATATACATTTTCAGGAAGTAATTGAATGGCAATTTTTTGTGGTTTTTCAAGGTAGGTTCTCCCTCTTGCCCAGGCTGACCTGGAATTCACTATGTAGTCTCAGGGTGGCCTTGAACTTACAGCAATCCTCCTGCCTCTGCCTCCCGAGTGCGGGGAATAAAGCATGCGCCATCACACTGGTTGAGTCTCAGGTTTTTACTACATGGCAGCATGGGAAAGGACCTGAGCTATAATCAGAGGGAGTTAATGAGTTTCTTGAGAATTAGTTATCATAATAGTGTCACCTAATTTGTTTAGTTTCAATCAGCTGAAGATTTGCTGGGCATGGTTGTGCAAGATTTTAATCCCAACACTCAGGAGGAAGGGGTAGGAGTGTCACTGAGTTTGAAACCAGCCTAGGCTAGAATAAGACCCTACATACTGATGGGGGAGAGAATAACATTTAGGAAAGCTGGGTGTTCTCAGTGCATGCCTATATCCTAGAATTTTGGGGGCTACAGCAAGGGATTCAGATGTTCAAGATTAGCTTCAGCTACATATCCTGATCAAGTCCAGCTAAGTCTACATGAGACTATCCTCTCCTTTTCAGCTATGTTCCCCCCCCCCCCCAATATATATTGTTTAAGTGTTTAAGAGCTAGCCCAGGTATGGTAGTTCACATCTATAATCCCAGTGCTTGGGAGGCTGAGGCAGGAGGATCACTACAACTTCAAGCCAGCCTACTTGTGTTGCCTTAAAACAAAGAAAACAAAACAAAAACCAAAAGGAGTAATGTTTATGTATTCTGGAACAAATTTTTCATGATAACTTTTAAAGCCACAGTATATATGGTGTATTTAAATGTAAGAGTAGCCATTAAAAATCTTCCAAGGAAAGACACTGATCATATATTGATGTTTTTCATTGTTTATATGCAAATAGCTTTCACCATTTATAGTATCTTTGTATAAGGAGTAATTGTGGGCTTTCTTGTTTATTTTCCATAGATTATTGGTAGAGAAAATCTTTGCTCAGTATCTTGTTCCCCACAACCTGGAAACAGAAGAGAGAATGAAATGCTTATATTATTTATATGCTAGCTTGGATCCAAATGCTGTAAAGTAAGTTTCTCTTCAAATGACTTATTTGCTAAGTAGGTTCTCTTTATTTTGAGACAAAATCTTGCTAATGTAGCCTTGGCCAAACTTGAACTTCCTATAAACCCCAGGTTGGACTTGAACTTGTGATTTCCCTTCATTAGCATCTTGTGATACCCAGTGAATGATTTCCTAAATGTTTCATTCAATTAATTAATCTTATCTATTGTTGACATTGTTGATGCTTCTGTTTAAATCAAGAAGTGAATAAATACAGAGAAAAAAATAATATAAACTCGGATAAGTCAGCATCAAAGATATTTCTATACACATTGACTGTGTATGTGGTATATGCATGTGCATTTTTTATAACCTGGAACAGTAATATAGTTTCAGGGATGCAATCAAGCACCTGTGTCAAAATAACCCTTGGTGAATGCTTGAATCATACTACTCTCCTTTCTTTCCAGACTAATTGGTAAGCCCAAGAACTGCCTGCTGCTATTTTGAGATCGAATCCTAATCACTTAAATGGAGAATATTATCATTGATTTTTTTTTTTTTTTTTTTTTTTTTTTTTTTTTTTTTTTTTTTT